>JAVTVY010013238.1:0-55323 GCA_036873755.1 Hanleya hanleyi | reverse complement strand
AATCGCCTTCGCAGCGAAATTACAGTTCATAGTCCATAAATGGGAATGCCATCCCAATCCATAGTCCGTAAAGAATTTTCCACATAAAAGGCAACACCTATCTCGCGCTGGTAAGCGAGAAATACGGGGGAATGCATTTCCAACCACTGGCGCTCCCGAACTGACTCTTCCATCCTTCCAGCGGTAACACACCCCCCTCCGATTCGAACAGTCCAATCACAAACGGTTAACCGTTACACTGCCCCCGCCTTTCCAAATCATGACGTCCCCGTCATGGCCGTACGGGTCCCTCCGTCCAGGGTGACGTTACAGTTCCAGTTGTACAGTTCGAATCAATTTAAACAAAACTGCTCGCCAATTACGGGCCATCAGGGCCGGCGAAATCACTAGGTGGCCGCCCTCCGGCGGTCTGGCCGGGCCACCACGACATTAGGTCCACAGATTTCCTTCACAGAATTACATGGGCGGCTAGCAGAGCCGCCCCACGACATTAGGCCCACTGGGCTGCCTGCTCAGTGGGAGGGGTCGGGCTTCCCCCCTCTTACGGTACACGGCCTGGGACGCCAGCACGTAGTCGTGCAACCTGCGAGGCTTGACCACTCGCCGACCGCGGGTCGTCGTCGCGTGTGTGGGGGCTGCCTCACCCTCGGCCACTTCCTCGGGCTCGTCCTCCCTCTCGCTGTCCGGCGTTCCCCGCGGTTCCAACTCGAATTCGCCCTGCCAGGCCGGCGGCCGGATGACGCGTCCACTCCGACTCGTCTGGGGCTGGCCCATGGGTGGCTGCATGGTTACCGGTGGGTCACGGCGTAAGACTCTGCGTGAGCCGTTTCCGGCCCCTGCTGGTCGCCGCCATCGTCACTGTCGCTCTCCGACGGTGTATCGTCACCCTCCACGTCCAGCTGCGGATAACATGGTTTGACCCGGTCAACATGGACGACCTGTCGCCTCCCGTCGTCACTCCGGATCCGGTAGGTATGCCGCCTCCACCACAAACGGTCCTAGCCACCGGTCTCGAAGCTTCCGTATCTGCCCTGGCCGGGTCACTACGGTATGCAGATAGACCTGGTCTCCGGGGACGAATCTTTGCGCCTTGGCCTTCAGGTTGTAAAGGCGCTTCTGCCGTCTCGGGGCCTTCCCACTATTTTCCCTCGCATCCTCGTGGACGTCGACTAAGTGGTCACGAAGGTCCCCGACCCACGGCACGGGCTCCGTTCTCTCACTCGGGGGAGCCCCAACGGTCAGGTGAGCTGGTAGCGTCACCTCCCGGCCAAACGTCATCATGTTTGGCGTATACCCCGTAGTCTTGTGTGCGGCCGCACGGTACGCCATCAGGGTTAGTGGAATATACACATCCCAATCGTCGGGGTGGCGGGCGGCACTAGCATGAAGCATCTGACCCAGAGTCCTGTTGAACCTCTCAACTTGGCCGTTAGACTGCGGATGGTACGCCGTCGTCCGCGTCTTCTTCATGCCGAGGATCCTAGACATCCCCTCGAACACTTTGCTCTCAAAGTTCCGCCCCTGGTCCGAGTGTATCAGGGAGGGGACACCGAACCGGCTGACGTACAAGTCAATCACAGCCTGGGCCACCGTCTCCGCTTCTTGGTCCGGAAGCGCAGCAGCCTCCACCCACTTCGTGAAATAGTCACAGATGACCACAATATGCAAATTTCCTCTCGTCGTCAGGGAGAGAGGACCCATCAAGTCCACGGCGATACGCTCTCCGGGGCATCCCGTCATCCCCCCGCGGTGCTGTCCTCGGGGTTTCTTCCCGGCCTGCTTCCTCCGACTGCACGTGTCGCAGCTCCGGCACCACTGTCGAACGTCACGCTGCAGGCCAACCCAGGTGTACGCTTGTCGCACCCTCCTCAACGTCTTGAACACCCCCAGGTGTCCTCCAGTCGGGCTGTCATGACATTCCTTCAGTACCCTCTTTTGAAGGTCCCTCGGGACCACCAGTAACTTGGCCTTCTCCCGGCCTCGCACGTCATACCAACGTCGCACCAGGAGGTCTCCTTCCAGGGCTAAGGCGTCGTAGGCTCCCCACAGCGCTTTTGTTACCCCGTTGTGTTGACAGACTAGGTCCCATCGAGGTCTGGTTCCGGCCTTCACCCATTCAATCACCGGAAGCAGCTCGGGGTCTGCAGCCTGGGCCGCTGCAAAGTCCTCGTTGGGTGGAGATATGGTCACAGCTCGGGCCGCCGCAGTCTCTCCGTCTTCGGTCCCGGAAGACCGACCACACTGCTTGCACGGACGTCTGCTCATCGCGTCAGCATTCTGATGCTTACGGCCTGGTCGGTGGACGATGTCAAATTGATAGGTCGACAGAGCTTGGATCCACCTTGCGAGTTGGCCCTCCGGCTCTTTGAATCTCATGAGCCACCTCAAGGATCCGTGGTCGGTGCGCAGTAGGAACTTCTTCCCGTAGAGGTAGTGCCGGAACGCCTTAACGAAGTGGACCACCGCCAGGAGTTCGCGCCTGGTCACGCAGTAGGCCTTCTCAGCCTTGGTGAGTACCCTGCTGCCATAGGCCACCACTCTTTCCTGTCCGTCGATCTCCTGGGACAGAACGGCTCCGATGCCCCAGCCGCTGGCATCCGTGTCCAGGATAAACGGTTTGGACATGTCAGGCATGGCTAGGATGGGCGCCGCTATCATCTTCTCCTTCAGGGTCTCGAATGCGATCTGACAATCGTCGGTCCACACGAAGCTCTTCTCCTTCTGGGTAAGTTGATGCAGGGGCGCTGCCACGGTCGCAAAGTCTTTGACGAACCTCCGGTAATAACTACATAACCCGAGGAAACTTCGTACCTCGGTCTGGGAGACTGGGGTGGGCCAGTCTCGGACAGCCTGGACCTTCTCCGGCTCCGTCTCGATACCAGCACCGGACACGACGTGTCCCAGGTAGGTGACTTTTTGGGCGCCAATGACACACTTGGAGGGTTTCAACTTAAGCCCGTGAAGTTGTAGTCTCTGGAACACCACCTCCAAGTTGGCCAGCATCTCGGTGAACGTCTTCCCGAACACGATGATATCGTCGAGGTAAATGAGGCACGTCTCGTAATGCAGACCGGCCAATACTGCTTCCATCAGGCGTTCAAAGGTTCCAGGGTCGTTGCACAGCGCGGAACTGGTAAAGGCCTTTCCGGATGGAAAACGCGGACTTGCATCGATCTTCAGGCGCCAATTCAACTTGCCAGTATCCGGACATCAAGTCGAGGGTAGACCACCACTGTGCCCCGTTCAGTGCGTCAAGACTGGCATCGATCCTTGGCAGAGGATATGCGTCTTTCTCTGTGACGTCATTCAGGGCCCGATAATCGACGCAGAATCGAGATTTACCGTCCTTCTTCTTCACCAGGATGACAGGGGCCGACCACGGTCCCGCGGAGGGCTCGACCACACCTCGTCGTAACATCTCGTCAACCTGCTTGTCGATCTCCCATCGAGCATGAAGGGGCGGTCTTCTAGGTGGAATACGAATCGGGGGTGCACTCCCCGTCTTTATCTGATGCTGCACCCTGGTCGTACGTCCCATGTCATCGTCATCGGCCGCAAACAAACCAGCGTGTCTATTCAGCATTTGTTCAACTTTCCTCAGCTGGGCTGCACTCAGGCCATCCTTGGACTTCTCCAACGCCGGCCGCATATATGCCGGCAGGGTCGTCGTCCGTGCCCTCCGCTCTGCAGGCTCCTCCGGATCATCACCCAGTGTGGACATACTACCACAGAAGGTACCAGCGTGAATGACTGTGGACTCATCGGAAGCGTTCAGCATACAAATAGGCACACTACCATCAGATTCAACTCGAGAGAGTGTTCTCGCCAGGACTAGGCCGGTCTTCTCGGTAAATGCGAGCTCCCCCTCTACTAGTCCAATTTCCCCCGGCGGTGCGTCCGCCACCCTGGCCGGGGCAAGCATCTGGGTTCTAGGCGGTATGGTGATGGTCTCAGCCAGGGCCAAACGATAACAGTCGAAACTTCCTACAACCTCGCATTGCAGGTACTTGCCTCCCAGCTTCAATCGATGGCCTCTTGCGTCAAGTATACAGCCGTGACGATACAGGAAGTCGTACCCCAAGATGGCGTCAATGGACAGATCTCCCACTACCAGCGTGTGCTTCCACACCGTCCCCTGGATCGATATCCTGAAGTCTCCCTCTCCGAGTAAAGGCATATGGGAACCGTCAGCTACCTTGATGGACTTGTACCGGGAGTCTCGAAGGACTGGTTTCACATCTGGGTCAAGCTGTTCCCATATCCGGCGGCTGATCAAGGAGATAGATGCCCCGGAGTCCACACAGCACATCACCTTCACCGGCCCGATGGACGCGGGTAGGTATATCCCCGCTTCTCCCTGGTTATGAAGCGCAGGCTTGGGTCCCTGGGGCTTTGGTGGATTCCCGGACCCGGGCGGTCGTCTCGGGGGCGGGGAGGATGAACGTCTAGGGCACGCCGCCCTAAAATGGCCGTCTTCTCCGCATCTCCAACATCCCCGTCGTGGTTGTCGTCCCGCCCTCTGCCCCCGCCTTGAACTTGAGCGTCCCCGTCCCGGGAAGCGCCTCTTAAATTCTTCCATCAAGGTAGCAATCTCTGCTCGAAGTCGGGCCTGCACGTCCTCATCATCCTCAGGAACGTCAGCCGGGATGTCTTCTCCTGCAGCGGCTCTTGCCGTAGGATCGGGACGCCGCCGCTGGGCGTCTTGGAAGGCCTCTACTTCCACTGCTGCATGTACAGCCCGTCTAGGGACTTCGGTCGGCACTGCCAGACTTTGAACCGTAAGTCTTCTTCAATTGCCTCAAAGAATTGGTCACGGGCCAGGGTGTCTTGGACCTCATCGCCGGCGTCTGGGTAGGCCATCTGGCTGAGTCTCACCAGAGCTTGGCCCAGTTCGGGTAGACCTTCTTCCCTCTGTCGTCGCCTTGACTTCAGCTTGGACTTATACAGCTCTGTTTGGTTGGGGGGGGGGGAAGCGTCTCTCCAAGGCATCACGTAGGCAGATGAAGTTTGCCTCCCCTGGTTTCATCTTCAGACTAGAGAGGACCTGTTGTGCTGGCCCCCGCAGGGATACGGCCAAGTGCTGTCCCTTCCCTTCCAGCGTCCACTGGTTTAAGGCTGCGCAATATTCAAAATGTACCAGGTGATCTCTCCAGGGCGTACTTCCATCGTAGGTCGAAGCCTTAACCAACATCTTATGGGAATCAGGGATGGTCTTCACTGTGGCCTCCCCACTGGTCCCAGACGCTGGATGGCGCCCTTCTGCGACCCGGTCGCCAATCGTCTGTTCCCGTACAGGCTGGTCTATGGAGGTTCTGGTAGTACCCTCTTCGACCCTGGGCGTGGACGTGTGCGCTGAGGCTCCCATCGTCGTCTGATTGAAGGTCGCCTGCATTGTTTGCATCTGTGCCTGTAAGCTCTTGAGGCCCTCTAGTAGCACTTGGATGGTCGACGACGTCTCAGTTTCGACGATGGCGGGCGTTGACAGTTGGGATGGTGCTCCCACCGGACTCACGTCTTCTGTCGTCGCCGATGTCGCTGAGCCAGGCAACCCCGTCCTCAATCGCTCCCTCCCCTGTAGGATAGCTCGTAGACCCGCTATGTTCGTACGCCTCGGTGTTGCTAGGGAACTCATGGGTAATGGAGTTGTCAGCAGGACGTGGTTGTCGGTCATCTCTAGTAGTCGGTTGTTCTCTTCTGTTGTAGATCAGCCCAGATCCCACCGCTGCCACCAGTTTTCGCTTCTGTAACGTGTACGAGCAGGACCAGTCGTGGTGTGTACGAGAAAACGAATCAATAACCGGGATTGCCCACTGGCATTCTGGCCGTCACCGTCGTTAACCCCTTCACTAGTGGAGATCCGGGGCTCGAAGAGATGATCACAACCCTATAAGGATGACGGACTCTAATGTAAAGGTCTATATGGTATATTCTGCACAAATAGTATTCGCGGTTACAAATAATAGCGTAGAACCGCGTGGCTTAGACAGAATGTCTAAGGAGATGTAACGTTATGATATTTACATATATTTACCGACACTAGGAGAGTGTATGCAAATAAACTTGATGTATATATACACGTGATGTGAGAGAATGGGTGCACACCAAGTTAACGGATACGCACACTTGGTGTGTGCATATAAGGTTAACGGATACGTACACTTGGTGTGTGCATATAAGGTTAACGGATACGTACACTTGGTGTGTGCATATAAGGTTAACGGATACGTACGCTTGGTGTGTGCACATAGAGTTAACGGATACGTATCCCTGGTGTATATGTGGATAATAGAAGAGAATGTGTGCAGTTTAAGCTCGATGTTATATGGCAATAATATATATATGAGAGTGTATGCATATAGCTTTATGGTTAATATAGTGCTTTATGTCTATGCGCGATAAGGGCGGCCTGGCTGCTGGCCCTTCTCTTCTGGGGATAAGGGCGGCCTGGCTGCTGGCCAATCTCTTCCGTCGTCGGAACGTTACGGATGTAACGCTCTCTCCAGGGATGGCACCCCGTCGTTGGAACGTTAAGGGTATAACGCTCTCTCCAGATACGACACCCAGTCGTTGAAACGTCAAGGCCCGGTGGAACGTTACGGCGGTAACGTTCTCCCCAATATATATATACCCTCAGGCGTTGGAACGTCACGGCAGTGACGCTCTCTCCAGATATGGCCCCAAGTCGCTGAAACATCACGGCCCGTTGGAACGTTACTCGGTAACGCTCTCTCCAGATACGACACCCAGTCGTTGGAACGTCACGGCAGTGACGCTCTCTACAGAGACGTGGCAACCCGGCGTGTTCTTCACCCCCAGTCGTCGGAGCCTGACCCTAACTTGTCAGCTCACCAGTCTGCTTCCCGCACAGGTAAGTATAGCCCGGCGTCTCAACCCTTACGGCTGCTACGACCCGTCTATAGGCACGGCCTGTGACTGCACAACTTCACGACGATCTCTCAGGTAAGATTCACGCACCACTCACTCTTCGTGACCGTCAGGACAATTACTTGGGTATATATTGCATTACCATTTCAACTGGTACCGATGAAACATCATTACTGCATGTCAACTGTCGTTGCGACCCTCTGCGACCTTCTGCGACCCGGTCGCAAGTCACTGCGACCTTTGGCGACCCGGTCGCAGGTCTGTAGATTTCACGTTTAGTCAACGTTTCTCGGAAGGGGAAGTCTGTCTGTGCTGTGCCTTGTCTTTTCTTTACTGTCTGTAACTTGTATCTTGTCTTTGACCCTGTCTGTTCTTCACTGGCTGTAATCTGTGCCTTGACTTGACTGTACAGTCTGTAAGTCTTGTTACCACTTTTACATCGGTAAAACGAAGCCCACCTGCACCGTATCTTGCCTTTACTGTGCGGTCTGTGATCTGTATGTCTTGTCTTTTTCTGTGTGGGCTGTGCTCTGTGTATCTTTCTTTAATGTGTGATAAATACACATATCCTTCTTGTGGGATCTGTGTTCTGTAGCTTTCTTGACTGTATAATCTGTGATCTGTATGTCGGGACTTGTACTGTACTGTTTATGATCTGTGTGTCTTGATTTGCTTGTAATGTGTGATAAATACACATATCCTTCTTGTGGAATCTGTGTTCTGTATCTTTCTTGTGTGATCTGTGAGCTGTATCTGTAACTTGTCTTTGGCCAGCTATACGCCGTCTGTGTAACTGTCTGCGACCTTTCTTGCCCCCAAAGTGTCCGGCCCAGTTTATCGATGTTTTCCTGACGAAAACGGCTCGCCCGCCTGTACCTTGACTTTCTCCGCCCGGCTGTAATCACGGTGCTCGTTCTCGCCCGTATAGCGTTGCACGGCCGTCTGCGTCGAATAAACAGGCTACACGATACGTCGTAGGATTATGGCAGGGGGAAACTTGGTTGATTTATCTCTGTATTTAGTGCAGTTGCATATTTCTGGGGGTGGAGGGAATCCGTGACTATTGTCATATACCGCTTCACGGTCAACAAGATCGACACATAAATATTGTGGCTTTAGTCCCAGTGCAGCGGGATAGCACAGCAATAATGTCGAAATTATCAACCTACTGGTATAGACCTAAAAGCCTTATTTTATACTGAAGTTAGACCATGCAAGTTGCCTGAATGTGCTACGGGCAAACACATGTCTCATTACAGTATTACAAAATACCCCACAACTATACTAGACACGCCACGCTGTCGTGTTTCCTAAACTATAGTATAACCACAAACACGTTTCCACATCGAAAATGCGAGCTGGCAAATTCTCATTGGATTGGCGTGTTTTTACAGGTTACACTAGCTACAGGATTGTACAAGCTTTTAGACTCCCAGGCCAAAACAACTGCATTTACGGCCCAACCGTAAATTACGCCAAAATCGAAAGTTACAGGCTGTACCTGGACGTGCTTTATCCAGCGCTGTCTTTCTGGTCTGAACACGCTCCCTCCGTCTGCTCGAGCTTATATAGCCGGGGCCACTCTTCACCCCCCGGCGCCGTTGCGAACACCCGGAAAATCGCCTTCACAGCGAAATTACAGTTCATAGTCCATAAATGGGAATGCCATCCCAATCCATAGTCCGTAAAGAATTTTCCACATAACAGGCAACACCTATCTCGCGCTGGTAAGCGAGAACCACGGGGCAATGCATTTCCAACCACTGGCGCTCCCGAACTGCCTCTTCCATCCTTCCAGCGGTGACACACCCGCCTCCGATTCGAACAGTCCAATCACAAACGGTTAACCGTTACACTGCCCCCGCCTTTCCAAATCATGACGTCCCCGTCATGGCCGTACGGGTCCCTCCGTCCAGGGTGACGTTACAGTCCCAGTTGTACAGTTCGAATCAATTTAAACAAAACTGCTCGCCAATTACGGGCCATCAGGGCCGGCGAAATCACTAGGTGGCCGCCCTCCGGCGGTCTGGCCGGGCCACCACGACATTAGGTCCACAGATTTCCTTCACAGAATTACATGGGCGGCTAGCAGAGCCGCCCCACGACATTAGGCCCACTGGGCTGCCTGCTCAGTGGGAGGGGTCGGGCTTCCCCCCTCTTACGGTACACGGCCTGGGACGCCAGCACGTAGTCGTGCAACCTGCGAGGCTTGACCACTCGCCGACCGCGGGTCGTCGTCGCGTGTGTGGGGGCTGCCTCACCCTCGGCCACTTCCTCGGGCTCGTCCTCCCTCTCGCTGTCCGGCGTTCCCCGCGGTTCCAACTCGAATTCGCCCTGCCAGGCCGGCGGCCGGATGACGCGTCCACTCCGACTCGTCTGGGGCTGGCCCATGGGTGGCTGCATGGTTACCGGTGGGTCACGGCGTAAGACTCTGCGTGAGCCGTTTCCGGCCCCTGCTGGTCGCCGCCATCGTCACTGTCGCTCTCCGACGGTGTATCGTCACCCTCCACGTCCAGCTGCGGATAACATGGTTTGACCCGGTCAACATGGACGACCTGTCGCCTCCCGTCGTCACTCCGGATCCGGTAGGTATGCCGCCTCCACCACAAACGGTCCTAGCCACCGGTCTCGAAGCTTCCGTATCTGCCCTGGCCGGGTCACTACGGTATGCAGATAGACCTGGTCTCCGGGGACGAATCTTTGCGCCTTGGCCTTCAGGTTGTAAAGGCGCTTCTGCCGTCTCGGGGCCTTCCCACTATTTTCCCTCGCATCCTCGTGGACGTCGACTAAGTGGTCACGAAGGTCCCCGACCCACGGCACGGGCTCCGTTCTCTCACTCGGGGGAGCCCCAACGGTCAGGTGAGCTGGTAGCGTCACCTCCCGGCCAAACGTCATCATGTTTGGCGTATACCCCGTAGTCTTGTGTGCGGCCGCACGGTACGCCATCAGGGTTAGTGGAATATACACATCCCAATCGTCGGGGTGGCGGGCGGCACTAGCATGAAGCATCTGACCCAGAGTCCTGTTGAACCTCTCAACTTGGCCGTTAGACTGCGGATGGTACGCCGTCGTCCGCGTCTTCTTCATGCCGAGGATCCGACACATCCCCTCGAACACTTTGCTCTCAAAGTTCCGCCCCTGGTCCGAGTGTATCAGGGAGGGGACACCGAACCGGCTGACGTACAAGTCAATCACAGCCTGGGCCACCGTCTCCGCTTCTTGGTCCGGAAGCGCAGCAGCCTCCACCCACTTCGTGAAATAGTCACAGATGACCACAATATGCAAATTTCCTCTCGTCGTCAGGGAGAGAGGACCCATCAAGTCCACGGCGATACGCTCTCCGGGGCATCCCGTCATCCCCCCGCGGTGCTGTCCTCGGGGTTTCTTCCCGGCCTGCTTCCTCCGACTGCACGTGTCGCAGCTCCGGCACCACTGTCGAACGTCACGCTGCAGGCCAACCCAGGTGTACGCTTGTCGCACCCTCCTCAACGTCTTGAACACCCCCAGGTGTCCTCCAGTCGGGCTGTCATGACATTCCTTCAGTACCCTCTTTTGAAGGTCCCTCGGGACCACCAGTAACTTGGCCTTCTCCCGGCCTCGCACGTCATACCAACGTCGCACCAGGAGGTCTCCTTCCAGGGCTAAGGCGTCGTAGGCTCCCCACAGCGCTTTTGTTACCCCGTTGTGTTGACAGACTAGGTCCCATCGAGGTCTGGTTCCGGCCTTCACCCATTCAATCACCGGAAGCAGCTCGGGGTCTGCAGCCTGGGCCGCTGCAAAGTCCTCGTTGGGTGGAGATATGGTCACAGCTCGGGCCGCCGCAGTCTCTCCGTCTTCGGTCCCGGAAGACCGACCACACTTCTTGCACGGACGTCTGCTCATCGCGTCAGCATTCTGATGCTTACGGCCTAGTCGGTGGACGATGTCAAATTGATAGGTCGACAGAGCTTGGATCCACCTTGCGAGTTGGCCCTCCGGCTCTTTGAATCTCATGAGCCACCTCAAGGATCCGTGGTCGGTGCGCAGTAGGAACTTCTTCCCGTAGAGGTAGTGCCGGAACGCCTTAACGAAGTGGACCACCGCCAGGAGTTCGCGCCTGGTCACGCAGTAGGCCTTCTCAGCCTTGGTGAGTACCCTGCTGCCATAGGCCACCACTCTTTCCTGTCCGTCGATCTCCTGGGACAGAACGGCTCCGATGCCCCAGCCGCTGGCATCCGTGTCCAGGATAAACGGTTTGGACATGTCAGGCATGGCTAGGATGGGCGCCGCTATCATCTTCTCCTTCAGGGTCTCGAATGCGATCTGACAATCGTCGGTCCACACGAAGCTCTTCTCCTTCTGGGTAAGTTGATGCAGGGGCGCTGCCACGGTCGCAAAGTCTTTGACGAACCTCCGGTAATAACTACATAACCCGAGGAAACTTCGTACCTCGGTCTGGGAGACTGGGGTGGGCCAGTCTCGGACAGCCTGGACCTTCTCCGGCTCCGTCTCGATACCAGCACCGGACACGACGTGTCCCAGGTAGGTGACTTTTTGGGCGCCAATGACACACTTGGAGGGTTTCAACTTAAGCCCGTGAAGTTGTAGTCTCTGGAACACCACCTCCAAGTTGGCCAGCATCTCGGTGAACGTCTTCCCGAACACGATGATATCGTCGAGGTAAATGAGGCACGTCTCGTAATGCAGACCGGCCAATACTGCTTCCATCAGGCGTTCAAAGGTTCCAGGGTCGTTGCACAGCGCGGAACTGGTAAAGGCCTTTCCGGATGGAAAACGCGGACTTGCATCGATCTTCAGGCGCCAATTCAACTTGCCAGTATCCGGACATCAAGTCGAGGGTAGACCACCACTGTGCCCCGTTCAGTGCGTCAAGACTGGCATCGATCCTTGGCAGAGGATATGCGTCTTTCTCTGTGACGTCATTCAGGGCCCGATAATCGACGCAGAATCGAGATTTACCGTCCTTCTTCTTCACCAGGACGACAGGGGCCGACCACGGTCCCGCGGAGGGCTCGACCACACCTCGTCGTAACATCTCGTCAACCTGCTTGTCGATCTCCCATCGAGCATGAAGGGGCGGTCTTCTAGGTGGAATACGAATCGGGGGTGCACTCCCCGTCTTTATCTGATGCTGCACCCTGGTCGTACGTCCCATGTCATCGTCATCGGCCGCAAACAAACCAGCGTGTCTATTCAGCATTTGTTCAACTTTCCTCAGCTGGGCTGCACTCAGGCCATCCTTGGACTTCTCCAACGCCGGCCGCATATATGCCGGCAGGGTCGTCGTCCGTGCCCTCCGCTCTGCAGGCTCCTCCGGATCATCACCCAGTGTGGACATACTACCACAGAAGGTACCAGCGTGAATGACTGTGGACTCATCGGAAGCGTTCAGCATACAAATAGGCACACTACCATCAGATTCAACTCGAGAGAGTGTTCTCGCCAGGACTAGGCCGGTCTTCTCGGTAAATGCGAGCTCCCCCTCTACTAGTCCAATTTCCCCCGGCGGTGCGTCCGCCACCCTGGCCGGGGCAAGCATCTGGGTTCTAGGCGGTATGGTGATGGTCTCAGCCAGGGCCAAACGATAACAGTCGAAACTTCCTACAACCTCGCATTGCAGGTACTTGCCTCCCAGCTTCAATCGATGGCCTCTTGCGTCAAGTATACAGCCGTGACGATACAGGAAGTCGTACCCCAAGATGGCGTCAATGGACAGATCTCCCACTACCAGCGTGTGCTTCCACACCGTCCCCTGGATCGATATCCTGAAGTCTCCCTCTCCGAGTAAAGGCATATGGGAACCGTCAGCTACCTTGATGGACTTGTACCGGGAGTCTCGAAGGACTGGTTTCACATCTGGGTCAAGCTGTTCCCATATCCGGCGGCTGATCAAGGAGATAGATGCCCCGGAGTCCACACAGCACATCACCTTCACCGGCCCGATGGACGCGGGTAGGTATATCCCCGCTTCTCCCTGGTTATGAAGCGCAGGCTTGTGTCCCTGGGGCTTTGGTGGATTCCCGGACCCGGGCGGTCGTCTCGGGGGCGGGGAGGATGAACGTCTAGGGCACGCCGCCCTAAAATGGCCGTCTTCTCCGCATCTCCAACATCCCCGTCGTGGTTGTCGTCCCGCCCTCTGCCCCCGCCTTGAACTTGAGCGTCCCCGTCCCGGGAAGCGCCTCTTAAATTCTTCCATCAAGGTAGCAATCTCTGCTCGAAGTCGGGCCTGCACGTCCTCATCATCCTCAGGAACGTCAGCCGGGATGTCTTCTCCTGCAGCGGCTCTTGCCGTAGGATCGGGACGCCGCCGCTGGGCGTCTTGGAAGGCCTCTACTTCCACTGCTGCATGTACAGCCCGTCTAGGGACTTCGGTCGGCACTGCCAGACTTTGAACCGTAAGTCTTCTTCAATTGCCTCAAAGAATTGGTCACGGGCCAGGGTGTCTTGGACCTCATCGCCGGCGTCTGGGTAGGCCATCTGGCTGAGTCTCACCAGAGCTTGGCCCAGTTCGGGTAGACCTTCTTCCCTCTGTCGTCGCCTTGACTTCAGCTTGGACTTATACAGCTCTGTTTGGTTGGGGGGGGGGGAAGCGTCTCTCCAAGGCATCACGTAGGCAGATGAAGTTTGCCTCCCCTGGTTTCATCTTCAGACTAGAGAGGACCTGTTGTGCTGGCCCCCGCAGGGATACGGCCAAGTGCTGTCCCTTCCCTTCCAGCGTCCACTGGTTTAAGGCTGCGCAATATTCAAAATGTACCAGGTGATCTCTCCAGGGCGTACTTCCATCGTAGGTCGAAGCCTTAACCAACATCTTATGGGAATCAGGGATGGTCTTCACTGTGGCCTCCCCACTGGTCCCAGACGCTGGATGGCGCCCTTCTGCGACCCGGTCGCCAATCGTCTGTTCCCGTACAGGCTGGTCTATGGAGGTTCTGGTAGTACCCTCTTCGACCCTGGGCGTGGACGTGTGCGCTGAGGCTCCCATCGTCGTCTGATTGAAGGTCGCCTGCATTGTTTGCATCTGTGCCTGTAAGCTCTTGAGGCCCTCTAGTAGCACTTGGATGGTCGACGACGTCTCAGTTTCGACGATGGCGGGCGTTGACAGTTGGGATGGTGCTCCCACCGGACTCACGTCTTCTGTCGTCGCCGATGTCGCTGAGCCAGGCAACCCCGTCCTCAATCGCTCCCTCCCCTGTAGGATAGCTCGTAGACCCGCTATGTTCGTACGCCTCGGTGTTGCTAGGGAACTCATGGGTAATGGAGTTGTCAGCAGGACGTGGTTGTCGGTCATCTCTAGTAGTCGGTTGTTCTCTTCTGTTGTAGATCAGCCCAGATCCCACCGCTGCCACCAGTTTTCGCTTCTGTAACGTGTACGAGCAGGACCAGTCGTGGTGTGTACGAGAAAACGAATCAATAACCGGGATTGCCCACTGGCATTCTGGCCGTCACCGTCGTTAACCCCTTCACTAGTGGAGATCCGGGGCTCGAAGAGATGATCACAACCCTATAAGGATGACGGACTCTAATGTAAAGGTCTATATGGTATATTCTGCACAAATAGTATTCGCGGTTACAAATAATAGCGTAGAACCGCGTGGCTTAGACAGAATGTCTAAGGAGATGTAACGTTATGATATTTACATATATTTACCGACACTAGGAGAGTGTATGCAAATAAACTTGATGTATATATACACGTGATGTGAGAGAATGGGTGCACACCAAGTTAACGGATACGCACACTTGGTGTGTGCATATAAGGTTAACGGATACGTACACTTGGTGTGTGCATATAAGGTTAACGGATACGTACACTTGGTGTGTGCATATAAGGTTAACGGATACGTACGCTTGGTGTGTGCACATAGAGTTAACGGATACGTATCCCTGGTGTATATGTGGATAATAGAAGAGAATGTGTGCAGTTTAAGCTCGATGTTATATGGCAATAATATATATATGAGAGTGTATGCATATAGCTTTATGGTTAATATAGTGCTTTATGTCTATGCGCGATAAGGGCGGCCTGGCTGCTGGCCCTTCTCTTCTGGGGATAAGGGCGGCCTGGCTGCTGGCCAATCTCTTCCGTCGTCGGAACGTTACGGATGTAACGCTCTCTCCAGGGATGGCACCCCGTCGTTGGAACGTTAAGGGTATAACGCTCTCTCCAGATACGACACCCAGTCGTTGAAACGTCAAGGCCCGGTGGAACGTTACGGCGGTAACGTTCTCCCCAATATATATATACCCTCAGGCGTTGGAACGTCACGGCAGTGACGCTCTCTCCAGATATGGCCCCAAGTCGCTGAAACATCACGGCCCGTTGGAACGTTACTCGGTAACGCTCTCTCCAGATACGACACCCAGTCGTTGGAACGTCACGGCAGTGACGCTCTCTACAGAGACGTGGCAACCCGGCGTGTTCTTCACCCCCAGTCGTCGGAGCCTGACCCTAACTTGTCAGCTCACCAGTCTGCTTCCCGCACAGGTAAGTATAGCCCGGCGTCTCAACCCTTACGGCTGCTACGACCCGTCTATAGGCACGGCCTGTGACTGCACAACTTCACGACGATCTCTCAGGTAAGATTCACGCACCACTCACTCTTCGTGACCGTCAGGACAATTACTTGGGTATATATTGCATTACCATTTCAACTGGTACCGATGAAACATCATTACTGCATGTCAACTGTCGTTGCGACCCTCTGCGACCTTCTGCGACCCGGTCGCAAGTCACTGCGACCTTTGGCGACCCGGTCGCAGGTCTGTAGATTTCACGTTTAGTCAACGTTTCTCGGAAGGGGAAGTCTGTCTGTGCTGTGCCTTGTCTTTTCTTTACTGTCTGTAACTTGTATCTTGTCTTTGACCCTGTCTGTTCTTCACTGGCTGTAATCTGTGCCTTGACTTGACTGTACAGTCTGTAAGTCTTGTTACCACTTTTACATCGGTAAAACGAAGCCCACCTGCACCGTATATTGCCTTTACTGTGCGGTCTGTGATCCGTATGTCTTGTCTTTTTCTGTGTGGGCTGTGCTCTGTGTACCTTTCTTTAATGTGTGATAAATACACATATCCTTCTTGTGGGATCTGTGTTCTGTAGCTTTCTTGACTATAATCTGTGATCTGTATGTCGGGACTTGTACTGTACTGTTTATGATCTGTGTGTCTTGATTTGCTTGTAATGTGTGATAAATACATATATCCTTCTTGTGGAATCTGTGTTCTGTATCTTTCTTGTGTGATCTGTGAGCTGTATCTGTAACTTGTCTTTGGCCAGGTATACGCCGTCTGTGTAACTGTCTGCGACCTTTCTTGCCCCCAAAGCGTCCGGCCCAGTTTATCGATGTTTTCCTGACGAAAACGGCTCGCCCGCCTGTACCTTGACTTTCTCCGCCCGGCTGTAATCACGGTGCTCGTTCTCGCCCGTATAGCGTTGCACGGCCGTCTGCGTCGAATAAACAGGCTACACGATACGTCGTAGGATTATGGCAGGGGGAAACTTGGTTGATTTATCTCTGTATTTAGTGCAGTTGCATATTTCTGGGGGTGGAGGGAATCCGTGACTATTGTCATATACCGCTTCACGGTCAACAAGATCGACACATCAATATTGTGGCTTTAGTCCCAGTGCAGCGGGATAGCTCCGACGGTGTATCGTCACCCTCCACGTCCAGCCGCGGATAACATGGTTTGACCCGGTCAACATGGACGACCTGTCGCCTCCCGTCGTCACTCCGGATCCGATAGGTAACGTCCGACAATGCCGCCTCCACCACAAACGGTCCTAGCCACCGGTCTCGAAGCTTCCGTATCTGCCCTGGCCGGGTCACTACGGTATGCAGATAGACCTGGTCTCCGGGGACGAATCTTTGCGCCTTGGCCTTCAGGTTGTGCAGGCGCTTCTGCCGTCTCAGGGCCTTCCCACTATTTTCCCTCGCATCCTCGTGGACGTCGACTAAGTGGTCACGAAGGTCCCCGACCCACGGCACGGGCTCCGTTCTCTCACTCGGGGGAGCCCCAACGGTCAGGTGAGCTGGTAGCGTCACCTCCCGGCCAAACGTCATCATGTTTGGCGTATACCCCGTAGTCTTGTGTGCGGCCGCACGGTACGCCATCAGGGTTAGTGGAATATACACATCCCAATCGTCGGGGTGGCGGGCGGCACTAGCATGAAGCATCTGACCCAGAGTCCTGTTGAACCTCTCAACTTGACCGTTAGACTGCGGATGGTACGCCGTCGTCCGCGTCTTCTTCATGCCGAGGATCCGACACATCCCCTCGAACACTTTGCTCTCAAAGTTCCGCCCCTGGTCCGAGTGTATCAGGGAGGGGACACCGAACCGGCTGACATACAAGTCAATCACAGCCTGGGCCACCGTCTCCGCTTCTTGGTCCGGAAGCGCAGCAGCCTCCACCCACTTCGTGAAATAGTCACAGATGACCACAATATGCAAATTTCCTCTCGTCGTCAGGGAGAGAGGACCCATCAAGTCCACGGCGATACGCTCTCCGGGGCATCCCGTCATCCCCCCGCGGTGCTGTCCTCGGGGTTTCTTCCCGGCCTGCTTCCTCCGACTGCACGTGTCGCAGCTCCGGCACCACTGTCGAACGTCACGCTGCAGGCCAACCCAGGTGTACGCTTGTCGCACCCTCCTCAACGTCTTGAACACCCCCACGTGTCCTCCAGTCGGGCTGTCATGACATTCCTTCAGTACCCTCTTTTGAAGGGCCCTCGGGACCACCAGTAACTTGGCCTTCTCCCGGCCTCGCACGTCATATCAACGTCGCACCAGGAGGTCTCCTTCCGGGGCTAAGGCGTCGTAGGCTCCCCACAGCGCTTTTGTTACCCCGCTGTGTTGACAGACTCGGTCCCATCGAGGTCTGGTTCCGGCCTTCACCCATTCAATCACCGGAAGCAGCTTGCAAAGTCCTCGTTGGGTGGAGATATGGTCGCAGCTCGGGCCGCCGCAGTCTCTCCGTCTTCGGTCCCGGAAGACCGACCACACTGCTTGCACGGACGTCTGCTCATCGCGTCAGCATTCTGATGCTTACGGCCTGGTCGGTGGACGATGTCAAATTGATAGGTCGACAGAGCTTGGATCCACCTTGCGAGTTGGCCCTCCGGCTCTTTGAATCTCATGAGCCACCTCAAGGATCCGTGGTCGGTGCGCAGTAGGAACTTCTTCCCGTAGAGGTAGTGCCGGAACGCCTTAACGAAGTGGACCACCGCCAGGAGTTCGCGCCTGGTCACGCAGTAGGCCTTCTCAGCCTTGGTGAGTACCCTGCTGCCATAGGCCACCACTCTCTCCTGTCCGTCGATCTCCTGGGACAGAACGGCTCCGATGCCCCAGCCGCTGGCATCCGTGTCCAGGATAAACGGTTTGGACATGTCAGGCATGGCTAGGATGGGCGCCGCTATCATCTTCTCCTTCAGGGTCTCGAATGCGAACTGACAATCGTCGGTCCACACGAAGCTCTTCTCCTTCTGGGTAAGTTGATGCAGGGGCGCTGCCACGGTCGCAAAGTCTTTGACGAACCTCCGGTAATAACTACATAACCCGAGGAAACTTCGTACCTCGGTCTGGGAGACTGGGGTGGGCCAGTCTCGGACAGCCTGGACCTTCTCCGGCTCCGTCTCGATACCAGCGCTGGACACGACGTGTCCCAGGTAGGTGACTTTTTGGGCGCCAATGACACACTTGGAGGGTTTCAACTTAAGCCCGTGAAGTTGTAGTCTCTGGAACACCACCTCCAAGTTGGCCAGCATTTCGGTGAACGTCTTCCCGAACACGATGATATCGTCGAGGTAAATGAGGCACGTCTCGTAATGCAGACCGGCCAATACTGCTTCCATCAGGCGTTCAAAGGTTCCAGGGGCGTTGCACAGCGCGGAACTGGTAAAGGCCTTTCCGGGTGGAAAACGCGGACTTGCATCGATCTTCAGGCGCCAATTCAACTTGCCAGTATCCGGACATCAAGTCGAGGGTAGACCACCACTGTGCCCCGTTCAGTGCGTCAAGACTGTCATCGATCCTTGGCAGAGGATATGCGTCTTTCTCTGTGACGTCATTCAGGGCCCGATAATCGACGCAGAATCGAGATTTACCGTCCTTCTTCTTCACCAGGACGACAGGGGCCGACCACGGTCCCGCGGAGGGCTCGACCACACCTCGTCGTAACATCTCGTCAACCTGCTTGTCGATCTCCCATCGAGCATGAAGGGGCGGTCTTCTAGGTGGAATACGAATCGGGGGTGCACTCCCCGTCTTTATCTGATGCTGCACCCTGGTCGTACGTCCCAGGTCATCGTCATCGGCCGCAAACAAACCAGCGTGTCTATTCAGCATTTGTTCAACTTCCCTCAGCTGGGCTGCACTCAGGCCATCCTTGGACTTCTCCAACGCCGGCCGCATATATGCCGGCAGGGTCGTCGTCCGCGCCCCCCGCTCTGTAGGCTCCTCCGGATCATCACCCAGTGTGGACATACTACCACAGAAGGTACCAGCGTGAATGACTGTGGACTCATCGGAAGCGTTCAGCATACAAATAGGCACACTACCATCAGATTCAACTCGAGAGAGTGTTCTCGCCAGGACTAGGCCGGTCTTCTCGGTAAATGCGAGCTCCCCCCTCTACTAGTCCAATTTCCCCCGGCGGTGCGTCCGCCACCCTGGCCGGGGCAAGCATCTGGGTTCTAGGCGGTATGGTGATGGTCTCAGCCAGGGCCAAACGATAACAGTCGAAACTTCCTACAACCTCGCATTGCAGGTACTTGCCTCCCAGCTTCAATCGATGGCCTCTTGCGTCAAGTATACAGCCGTGACGATACAGGAAGTCGTACCCCAAGATGGCGTCAATGGACAGATCTCCCACTACCAGCGTGTGCTTCCACACCGTCCCCTGGATCGATATCCTGAAGTCTCCCTCTCCGAGTAAAGGCATATGGGAACCGTCAGCTACCTTGATGGACTTGTACCGGGAGTCTCGAAGGACTGGTTTCACATCTGGGTCAAGCTGTTCCCATATCCGGCGGCTGATCAAGGAGATAGATGCCCCGGAATCCACACAGCACATCACCTTCACCGGCCCGATGGACGCGGGTGGGTATATCCCCGCTTCTCCCTGGTTATGAAGCGCAGGCTTGGGTCCCTGGGGCTTTGGTGGATTCCCGGACCCGGGCGGTCGTCTCGGGGGCGGGGAGGATGAACGTCTAGGGCACGCCGCCCTAAAATGGCCGTCTTCTCCGCATCTCCAACATTCCCGTCGTGGTTGTCGTCCCGCCCTCTGCCCCCGCCTTGAACTTGAGCGTCCCCGTCCCGGGAAGCGCCTCTTAAATTCTTCCATCAGGGTAGCAATCTCTGCTCGAAGTCGGGCCTGCACGTCCTCATCATCCTCAGGAACGTCAGCCGGGATGTCTTCTCCTGCAGCGGCTCTTGCCGTGGGATCGGGACGCCGCCGCTGGGCGTCTTGGAAGGCCTCTACTTCCACTGCTGCATGTACAGCCTCGTCTAGGGACTTCGGTCGGCACTGCCAGACTTTGAACCGTAAGTCTTCTTCAATTGCCTCAAAGAATTGGTCACGGGCCAGGGTGTCTTGGACCTCATCGCCGGCGTCTGGGTAGGCCATCTGGCTGAGTCTCACCAGAGCTTGGCCCAGTTCGGGTAGACCTTCTTCCCTCTGTCGTCGCCTTGACTTCAGCTTGGACTTATACAGCTCTGTTTGGTTAGGGGGTGCGAAGCGTCTCTCCAAGGCATCACGTAGGCAGATGAAGTTTGCCTCCCCTGGTTTCATCTTCAGACTAGAGAGGACCTGTTGTGCTGGCCCCCGCAGGGATACGGCCAAGTGCTGTCCCTTCCCTTCCAGCGTCCACTGGTTTAAGGCTGCGCAATATTCAAAATGTACCAGGTGATCTCTCCAGGGCGTACTTCCATCGTAGGTCGAAGCCTTAACCAACATCTTATGGGAATCAGGGATGGTCTTCACTGTGGCCTCCCCACTGGTATCAGACGCTGGATGGCGCCCTTCTGCGACCCGGTCGCCAATCGTCTGTTCCCGTACAGGCTGGTCTATGGAGGTTCTGGTAGTACCCTCTTCGACCCTGGGCGTGGACGTGTGCGCTGAGGCTCCCATCGTCGTCTGATTGAAGGTCGCCTGCATTGTTTGCATCTGTGCCTGTAAGCTCTTGAGGCCCTCTAGTAGCACTTGGATGGTCGACGAAGTCTCAGTTTCGACGATGTCGGGCGTTGACAGTTCGGATGGTGCTCCCACCGGACTCACGTCTTCTGTCGTCGCCGATGTCGCTGAACCAGGCAACCCCGTCCTCAATCGCTCCCTCCCCTGTAGGATAGCTCGTAGACCCGCTATGTTCGTACGCCTCGGTGTTGCTAGGGAACTCATGGGTAATGGAGTTGTCAGCAGGACGTGGTTGTCGGTCTTCTCTAGTAGTCGGTTGTTCTCTTCTGTTGTAGATCAGGCCAGATCCCACCGCTGCCACCAGTTTTCGCTTCTGTAACGTGTACGAGCAGGACCAGTCGTGGTGTTTACGAGAAAACGAATCAATAACCGGGATTGCCCACTGGCATTCTGGCCGTCACCGTCGTTAACCCCTTCACTAGTGGAGGTCCGGGGCTCGAAGAGATGATCACAACCCTATAAGGATGACGGACTCTAATGTAAAGGTCTATATGGTATATTCTGCACAAATAGTATTCGCGGTTACAAATAATAGCGTAGAACCGCGTGGCTTAGACAGAATGTCTAAGGAGATGTAACGTTATGATATTTACATATATGTACCGACACTAGGAGAGTGTATGCAAATAAACTTGATGTATATATACACGTGATGTGAGAGAATGGGTGCACACCAAGTTAACGGATACGCACACTTGGTGTGTGCATATAAGGTTAACGGATACGTACACTTGGTGTGTGCATATAAGGTTAACGGATACGTACACTTGGTGTGTGCATATAAGGTTAACGGATACGTACACTTGGTGTGTGCATATAAGGTTAACGAATACGTACACTTGGTGTGTGCACATAGAGTTAACGGATACGTATCCCTGGTGTATATGTGGATAATAGAAGAGAATGTGTGCAGTTTAAGCTTGATGTTATATGGCAATAATATATATATGAGAGTGTATGCATATAGCTTTATGGTTAATATAGTGCTTTATGTCTATGCGCGATAAGGGCGGCCTGGCTGCTGGCCCTTCTCTTCTGGGGATAAGGGCGGCCTGGCTGCTGGCCCTTCTCTTCCGTCGTCGGAACGTTACGGATGTAACGCTCTCTCCAGGGATGGCACCCCGTCGTTGGAACGTTAAGGGTATAACGCTCTCTCCAGATACGACACCCAGTCGTTGAAACGTCAAGGCCCGGTGGAACGTTACGGCGGTAACGTTCTCCCCAATATATATATACCCTCAGGCGTTGGAACGTCACGGCAGTGACGCTCTCTCCAGATATGGCCCCAAGTCGCTGATACGTCACGGCCCGTTGGAACGTTACGCGGTAACGCTCTCTCCAGATACGACACCCAGTCGTTGGAACGTCACGGCAGTGACGCTTTCTCCAGAGACGTGGCAACCCGGCGTGTTCTTCACCCCCAGTCGTCGGAGCCTGACCCTAACTTGTCAGCTCACCAGTCTGCTTCCCGCACAGGTAAGTATAGCCCGGCGTCTCAACCCTTACGGCTGCTGCGACCCGTCTATAGGCACGGCCTGTGACTGCACAACTTCACGACGATCTCTCAGGTAAGTATCACGCACCACTCACTCTCCGTGACCGTCAGGACAATTACTTGGGTATATATTGTATTACCATTTCATCTGGTACCGATGAAACATCATTACTGCATGTCAACTGTCGTTGCGACCCTCTGCGACCTTCTGCGACCCGGTCGCAAGTCACTGCGACCTTTTGCGACCTTCTGCGACCTTTGGCGACCCGGTCGCAGGTCTGTAGATTTCACGTTTAGTCAACGTTTCTCGGAAGGGGAAGTCTGTCTGTGCTGTGCCTTGTCTTTTCTTTACTGTCTGTAACTTGTATCTTGTCTTTGACCCTGTCTGTTCTTCACTGGCTGTAATCTGTGCCTTGACTTGACTGTACAGTCTGTAAGTCTTGTTACCACTTTTACATCGGTAAAACGAAGCCCACCTGCACCGTATCTTGCCTTTACTGTGCGGTCTGTGATCTGTATGTCTTGTCTTTTTCTGTGTGGGCTGTGCTCTGTGTATCTTTCTTTAATGTGTGATAAATACACATATCCTTCTTGTGGGATCTGTGTTCTGTAGCTTTCTTGACTGTATAATCTGTGATCTGTATGTCGGGACTTGTACTGTACTGTTTATGATCTGTGTGTCTTGATTTGCTTGTAATGTGTGATAAATACACATATCCTTCTTGTGGAATCTGTGTTCTGTATCTTTCTTGTGTGATCTGTGAGCTGTATCTGTAACTTGTCTTTGGCCAGCTATACGCCGTCTGTGTAACTGTCTGCGACCTTTCTTGCCCCCAAAGCGTCCGGCCCAGTTTATCGATGTTTTCCTGACGAAAACGGCTCGCCCGCCTGTACCTTGACTTTCTCCGCCCGGCTGTAATCACGGTGCTCGTTCTCGCCCGTATAGCGTTGCACGGCCGTCTGCGTCGAATAAACAGGCTACACGATACGTCGTAGGATTATGGCAGGGGGAAACTTGGTTGATTTATCTCTGTATTTAGTGCAGTTGCATATTTCTGGGGGTGGAGGGAATCCCTGACTATTGTCATATACCGCTTCACGGTCAACAAGATCGACACATAAATATTGTGGCTTTAGTCCCAGTGCAGCGGGATAGCACAGCAATAATGTCGAAATTATCAACCTACTGGTATAGACCTAAAAACCTTATTTTATACTGAAGTTAGACCATGCAAGTTGCCTGAATGTGCTACGGGCAAACACATGTCTCATTACAGTATTACAAAATACCCCACAACTATACTAGACACGCCACGCTGTCGTGTTTCCTAAACTATAGTATAACCACAAACACGTTTCCACACCGAAAATGCGAGCTGGCAAATTCTCATTGGATTGGCGTGTTTTTACAGGTTACACTAGCTACAGGATTGTACAAGCTTTTAGACTCCCAGGCCAAAACAACTGCATTTACGGCCCAACCGTAAATTACGCCAAAATCGAAAGTTACAGGCTGTACCTGGACGTGCTTTATCCAGCGCTGTCTTTCTGGTCTGAACACGCTCCCTCCGTCTGCTCGAGCTTATATAGCCGGGGCCACTCTTCACCCCCCGGCGCCGTTGCGAACACCCGGAAAATCGCCTTCACAGCGAAATTGCAGTTCATAGTCCATAAATGGGAATGCCATCCCAATCCATAGTCCGTAAAGAATTTTCCACATAACAGGCAACACCTATCTCGCGCTGGTAAGCGAGAACCACGGGGGAATGCATTTCCAACCACTGGCGCTCCCGAACTGGCTCTTCCATCCTTCCAGCGGTGACACACCCCCCTCCGATTCGAACAGTCCAATCACAAACGGTTAACCGTTACACATGTATGGCATTTAAGGCATGTATGGACAAGGTGCAGTCAGAAGCAAGCATACATCCAAAGTGCTAATTCCAAACACCACAGCAAACTTCTCTGAATATCCCTAACAACTTCACATCCACGCGTTCCGTGAGCAAATCAAATCACAAGCCTTGCAGCCTGCCGCTGCGAAAGAAGCAAACCTATTCAGTATTGTCACATTTCTTGATCTATCCAAAACTTTCGATACCGTAGTATATCCAAGCTGAATCAGTATTGATTATGCAATAATTGATTCAGGGGTTAGCTACCCAAAACTATACTATATTGGTGTTGTCATTTATAGTGGTAGATACATTGTGTATAATATCACAAACCACTTCTGACTGATATAAAACTTATTATTGTCACGTGGACCGTTCAGGGTACAAAAATTCACGAATTTTACAATATGCTAAAATACTGAATATGCTAATCCTTCGCATATAACTTTCAAACATATACTTAAGTTTGTCACCAACAGTAAACGCTCCTGGAAACACAATATCTTTGAATAGCTCTCTTCATGGCATGCCGTTTATTTTTTCGATGGCCACGGCGGGGTGCACTGTGTGGTTTGTCAACATTTCAACGTCACAATTGAAAATGGGCGTCGTCACTGCTTGAGGGACGACGACACTATGTAGAATGTTGTATAACTGACGCCATTGCCATCTCAAAAAAGTTGTCGCTGATTACATCAGTTAACCTAGTATACTCCAAAAAAGTGCCGTACGTGTACTAACTGCATTCTACAAACATTGGCACATTCAACCGCTTACTTATACTTTACAAATCTATTATCTTGCCATTTACTCCTGTTGGACAGTCATTGTTGCTTGCTCCTGTTCCCGATAGGTATATCTATCACCCTTTTCGAATCCCAACTATCTTTACTACTCTCCAAAGCTGTCCAAGCTTCACTTTTCCTTTCAAATCAAAATTAACACCATTTATCTTTGATACTTGATCGATTCTCACGTCCATAATATATCTTAGTCTGTGTACGCTTATATACCCACTCTATATCAATAGGAGAGAAATGAACGTAGTGAAGCAAGCTGGTATATGAGCGTAGCTCTGGAGCTTTACTCCCGCCGATAACAATAGTGGTTGATAGCGGTAAAAATATCCAAGTATCATATCTGAATTGTGAAGAAAATTATTGGCGGTGCTGTTGAAGTTTCTGTTCTGAATATCACGAAATCTTTCGCCTGTGTTTCACCGAAAACACGAATGTTGGAAGAAATCTCGTGGCCGCCACATCTAGGATTATGTAACCCTCCATAATCACATACATGTACGACTCGGCGTTTGATCACGATTTATTTCAGCTGCTGCCCTGTCAGTTCTCCTGTTTCAATATAATAGTTATGGAAAATCTTTTCTTGAAACTATAAGTATTGTAACCACCAAATTTGATACCCACATTAAACCTGTCGGTGTATGGCAAAATACCATTGATCCAATTCTGTATAAGTCATTTTCCCGTCTGAAATAATAGGAGAGGTATAGTTGTAGATACATGCTTATAAATACGTCTGCACTGGTCTGATGATTAGAATGAAATGGCTATTCTAATTTGTTGGTGTCAGGAACACCACATTCATATCGCTCTGCTTTTCTCATCATGTGACTCCTTGTCTCAAAATAGTATCCGTTCAACTGTGTGCCGAACAAAGAATTGTAAAGTTGCATGAATAAAGCCCGTCCATTTATCCTCCGCGGTACGAGATTTAACTCTAACTTCTGCTCGACCCGGGACCACCTGCGCCACCCGATGCCCCTGTGCTGACTCCGCGCCAAAAATAACCTCGTCCTCTGGACAACCCGGACCACCTGGGACCTTTCTTTTTCGCCTTACACTCCTCACACAGCGCCCCGTCTAATACTTCACTTGTTAGGTTTACACACCACTAAATCTTTCTTGTACTGATGGTTATCTTAGAGAATAGAAGATTAGCTACAGCAATTGGATCATATTCATCCCGGAAGTGAATTGTTTTGTACAAATACTTTCTCTTTGTCTCTCTACAACAGTTGATATTTATAACTTAAACGTTTGTTAGTCACTTTTTAAATAACATAAATTTCATAAATTTATCTTTACACACCGCCGTCGCCATGGTGATATTCTGGGACATAGCTTCCTCCAGCTGGGGCTCGGAAAAATGGTCACCTCAATTGTTGATTTTTGATTGAAGTCAGAAGCTAGGCTTTCTGGCAGTAGGCCTTTTTACGGGGCGATTTAGTCCCGTAGGGACTATTGGTCCTGTCTTATAGTCAGGGAAAACTTGCGCACCGGCTCTGTGTCTTGCTAACACAGCAAAAGATAGAGTTCTTACACGACAAGAAAGAGGTCTGAAACTTCCTTCTTTAGGGTGTCCAGGTTTCTGTGTTTTTAATGTTCGCGTATAGTTGCAGATCTGATATGTTTAAGTTACATTTCCATTTATCTAATTTTATGCGTGTTTTCGTTAATTTTCCAGTGGCACTACTTTCTTACTCAAAATGTGTCGTCTGCTAAACCACAGATTTTGAGATGCGCATGTTGAGTCATTCTCATTAGAAATCGTGTTTGGGCAGTAATTTAGTATTAAATAATACCAGTATAGATGTAATTCATTGTTGAAAATAATGGGATATTTCACTTGCCTGTATTCATTTACATTTTCATGAAATATGTGTGTTGATTTACAGTTTGGAATTTTCGCCGTTTAAGCTTACCCCTCAAGGCCCTCTGCATTATCTTTTTATGGTGAGTTTCTAAAATCCAGCGGTGGTCAAATCATTTACGTAATAATTTCCCTGTATTCAGAAATGTTTTCTTTCCATTCTGCTTCTGAATTATTCATAGAATGTTGCAAGCATTTTCCCCTGATCTACAGAAAGAGCTCTGGATATCACAGACACGCTGTGTTTGAAACTGTAAGGTGACAGGGGAGATAACCAAATAGAAGTGTAATATACTAGGGGTGTACTGGCAGGGGGAGGTACATGCCATGAGAGGATGCATCCCAGCATAGCCCCAGTCCATCTAGCCATGAGGATTTTACATTGCATCTCAATACTCATTTTTTACCCCTCGGCCAATTTTGGCCATGGGATATTGTCGTCGTCTTGTACGTCCGTCTGTCCGTACGTCCGTACGTGAGCGAGATAGCCAGAAAACGGTTCCACTGAAGAATTCCAAATTTGGTATGCTTATTTACCTAGTCAAGGACCAGAAGCCTATTGAATTGGGACCTGATAGGGTAGAACCTTGGCGGCCATCTTTAATTTTATGCAAAATGGATAATGATCCATATCTCGGAAACCAATCAACTGTTTAATACGAAAGTTGGTATACATCATCGATACATCAAGCAACTTTCAATGAATTACCAAACCGGCTTTTCTGATTAGCTGGAAATCCTGGAGGCCATCTTTAATTTATGCGAAATCGATAATGATACATATCTCTGTTACCATTCAATTGTTTTATATGAAAGTTGGTATACATCATCGATACATCCAGATACTTTGAATCGGGACCTGATTGACCGAAAACCTTGGTGGCCATCTTTAATTTATGCAAAAACTTTAATGATATATATCTCTGATAACATTTAAGTGTTCTATACCAAACTTGGTATACAGCATCGATGTATCAAGAGACTTGAAATGAATAACCACATCAGTTCCTCTGAGTGGGGGGAAGGATGGGCGGCCATCTTTAATTTATGCAAAATCATTAATGATGTCGTTCTCTGATACCATTCAAGTGCTCGATGTAAAATTTGGTATACATCGATTCATCAAGAGACTTACGACAAATGACAGTTCTGGTTTCTCTGATTGGGCGGAAACCTTGGTGGCCATCTTTAATTTATTCAAAATCTTTAATGGTGTATATCTCAGATACCATTTCAGTGTTCTATACGAAACTTGGTGTACGGCATCAATGTATCAAGAGACTTTCAATGAATAACCACATCAGTTCCTCTGAGTGGCGGGAAGGATGGGCGGCCATCTTCAATTTATGCAAAATCAAAATCTATCTCTGATACCGTTCAAATGCTCGATGTAAAATTTGGTATACATCATTGATGCATCAAGAAACTTATGTAATGAATACCGGTTTCTCTGATTGGACGGAAACCTTAGGGGTCATTTCTAATTGCAAATTTTTTGATAATCTTTATATTTGTGACTTGACTGCTTGGTGTTCCTGACATCTTGGTTCAAATTGAATACATTATGAATGTACCCAGAGCCAAGGGGTTTTCAGATGCGCAGCTTCGTATTGTCATTTACTGCTGAAGGATATGCTTTCTATTATCTGAAAAAAGTGATATATTTTACAAATATTGGTAACATGCAGAGAAGACATTATTTTATCATTTCATGAGGTTGGTTTCATAATAAATGTCTGTCCCAGCGGTCTGAAGCTATTTTTTTAATATATATATGTGTACAATTACACTAATGCACTAGAGATCCTTGTTGAGAGGAATGTGTTAGACTACAAGTATGGCTCTTCGTCATGGGATGAAACATCAAAGAGTTAGTGCAATTATTCCAACAGCTTACTTTACATTCAAATAGCCCCGTTTCAGTGCCTAAGGTTCTAGTTGTTATTAGTCGCAGGAAAACATTGTCTCAGACCAATTTACTACATAAATGGTAAGGAGATCATTTGGTGGGGTCAACCTTATGTTGCGTTCAATTGGAGTAGTCAGAAAATTCCTTTGGTTCAGCTTTTTTGTGGACGGCGTTTTTCCACATGTGGTGGGTCCACTGCACCATTGAAGAGATCAGTTATCATGGTATTTCACGCCAAAGTTTTTTTAAATGAATGGTAAATAAGTGAAGTGTAAATTTCAGACTTGCATGCTAATATTTGAAATGATAAACTGTGTATTGGGAATAGCAGAAAGTGATATTAGTTCGATGACAACTCATCTTCGTTACACCAAACCAATTTCTACGTTCCCCCTTCGAACTTGCCTTGGTCGGACGGGCTGCCATTATTGTTCAAAATCAGAAATATCAGTTTCATCTTACAAACCAATCGAACACAACGCACGCCTCCTCTGTAGGCTGATGTAATGACAATTCCAGCCAATCGCTGACGCCGTCTCAGAGCACGTTTCGAGAAGATTATGGATAATGCGTCATGCATATTCATGAGGCTACAGGCTGTGTTTGAACAATAATGGCAGCTCGTCCGACCAAGGCAAGTCCAGAGCGTGAGCGTAGAAATTGGTTTGTTGAAAGAAGATGTGATAACTCGACTGAATAAACATCACAGCTTTTTTTTCCAAGTTCGATGTGCTAGGTTTCATTTTACCATAAATCCAGGTTTTCCAGACAGTATGTTGATTGGGAAAACCAGTTACTGATCAAAAGTAACAGATGGACAGGAAATAAAGTTTATTAGTAAACAACGAGAATGTGTATAACTGGAATCTGCACCCGTGTAGCTCTTACCAGAAGAACGAGAAGAACGACATGTATTTGCTATGTGACGAACGCATATGGGTTATACCAGTCACTCGCTTCATTCCACGGCAGCATCCTCAGCTCTCATTGACTACACCCCAACTGTGACGTATGCCAGCTTTTATTCAGTTAACATAGCTGACCTCGATATGGCACTATTATACATGCTTGGAGTTACGTTAAATCTAAAAGATGCTGCGGCGACACAGAACACCTGCATGGTTGCTGTCTGTTGGAGAAGTGTGCCGGGCGAAAGCCAATAGTCATTGTCATACAACTAATTCGACTTTTGGCTAAATACGGACAATACGGAAGGCTGTGATGCAATGCGACCACACTAATCGGCAGCTGTAGGACGTTACAGAGCATAACTGAGACTATCTTCTTCCCATGTGTCACCGGGAGGCGCATTGATCATGTTATTAATTGAATAATCTTTTCTCGTCATCCAGATTTTATGGTAATTCCTTAGAACACATATGAACAAGGGCTGCTTCTGTAGATAGCCAGGATGCTTCTGTATATTACCAGGATGCTTATGTATATAGCAAGGATGCTTCTGTATATAGCAAGGATGCTTCTGTAGATTGCCAGTATCTGTGGAAATGTTTTCATGGTAATGCTTGACGAAATGAATACGATCAGTGAAATAACTATGTCACTGAACGTCGCAGTCGCAGTTTCCATGTTCCCAAAGCTCTGAAAGTGGCATCTGATCACATCAAAATTATGCCACTGACCCTAACGGACAGGTAGTCTTCACGGTGGAAGAACACGCACGAGGATGGAAAATTGGAAGAAATAACTGTCATATTAAAACTATGATTAATCTGTAAGCTGTAAGTCGATCAGCTATTTGACGTAACTAAGAATCTTCAGATCCCGTGTTTCTTCGTCTCTTATCCGCCTGTTCTTGTGCAAGGGTCTTCCAATATTGGTTACTTGCTCTGCAAGAGAAACAGGGAAAACCACTCAGTCCTTCGATCAAGTTGTCTTATGTTTGGTAACAAATATGAAATGAATTGAAACTAATTACAAAATATGATCCTAACTTGGAATAATCTTTGGCACTACGCCCAAACAGTGTCAACAGCATCTCTCTACAAGAAACTAGAATAAACCGATTTTATGCCTGACTGGAGTTTGGTGCTAATATAGTCTTATGTATTAAGTATTTTGAATATGGACGCGGCGAGTGGCCGTTTGAACAGGAGAGAGGGAGAGAATTAAGGTTTAACGTCGCGTTCAGCAATATTCAGCTATATATATTGCGATGACATCATGTATTTTGCTCATGGTGTTGAAATTAACCATCACAATTAAAGCGTGATTGAGATACATCAGACCCCAGTAAACGGCATTGAAATTCATTTAGATAAAGCATACTGGTCATGTATAGTGACAAGTATTGTATGAAGTGAACATCATGATATGTCTTGTTGACATCATTGGAAATTGTTGAATGATTATTTTCTCTTGCAGAAAATAATCTTACGAAATTTTTTTTATAGGAGTTAATGACCGCCTTAGTGAATATTATGGTGTAATAATTTGTCGATGTTTAGTTTTAGACCGTCAATCAAAAAACCGAGCGGCGCATTTCTAAAATGCAAGAAGAGAAATACATGAATTTCCTCATTTCTTAAGCGGGATGGCAAATTTTTCTGCAAACTTATTCCATTTTGATGCGAGAATTTCGTGACTGGTTTGCAGGCCATGCTCGCGTGTGCTGTCCGTTCACGAGCAGCAGCTGTGTGAACTCCGTCCACTGCGCAGTGAGTGGACCAATCGTCACAAGAATGAGACTTCATCAGTTCGGCGCGTGATCACAATAAACAAATGAAGATTATCGTATGATAATCTCCGTATGTTTTGAGGTCTGGACCAATCAGCGCACGGCTATAACGTGGAGCATGTTAGAATATATTTTCATTTCATGCATATTTGGAATAGAAGCGAACTGTCGCATGGAAAAGATCTTTCAATTATTGACGCAGAAATTGTTTTGTGGACGACGGCTGAATATTGAATGTCGGATCTGTCTCCTGTAATTCTTCACGGATGACGACTGCCTACTGAATGTCTAATCTGACGCTTCTAATGCAGAACTTCAATTGGATAAACAAATATCCTGTTTTCTTTTCAAATGAATGTTTTTCACTAGCTGTTCAATTTATTGCCGAAAATACTTCCAGATAAAAAACAACTTCAATAAAAAAAGTGTATATGATTTCTGAAATATTTGTGTGGTTATTTTATCAACTCGGTTTTACATGTACAGTAAATGAAGCAAATTCATCAAATTACCAATCTATAGCTAAGTAGATGGAGTAAATTCATTAAATTACCAAATCTGAAGTTACACATTTCCAAAGCTAAGACTTATCTGAAAACATAATGTGGTGTTGATAATTCTCATACCTGCTCAAGAAACGGGGAACCCCAGCCTTCTGGAGACCTCCACAATCAGCGGGGCAATTGTCCGCACCAGGCGCAACAAATCCTCGTTCTGCAGATAGCTAGAATAGAAACACGAAAAAATAATAAATAAATCAAATTTTGAATTGTTTCAATGGCATTTAAAAGATGCGAATAAGAAATCAAATAAAAAAACTATTATGGATAACAACTTATTATATTTTATTAAATGAATACGAGAATATGTTATCCATGAGAAATCTAGTTGATTAATAAAAGATTGAAAACTGCAGCTATATAATTGTAAAAAAAAATAATCACTGACGTTTCTTACGATACACACAGTGCGCTATATTGTAATACATGTAGCAATAAATTAATCCATTTAAATGTGTGATAAAGTTGAAACATTTGTAGCTTCCACACTCCTAAGCTAAACTGACGTCCAATGACGCGTGCGCTACTGGCGAGGTCCTGATATCCCAGAATATCCTTGGTTCACGCTCCAGTGATCACATGTGCTCACAGTCTGGGCCGCGTTGAATTGTACTTGTCATATTGGAGATTTGAATTCGCTGAACCGGATGAAATAATGCGAATATGTTTTATGTAAGTATCTGAAGATCGAGGTAACATGCTTGCATTAATTCGAATGACGTGGTATAGTTGGAAATATTTATGAGGGATGGTAAATCTGTAAATCCAAAAACGCGTTTTGCGTTGCTCCAGCAAAGTACGGTTGTCACCGATTTTGCAACACTTTACTTGTTCAGTGAGCAACATCTGACGCGCCAACCTGTAACCATCTCGGTCATCTATACGCGGTAACACTGACCCTGGGATCGTGTGTATCCATGTTCAGCCTACTTTCGGCAACTGCAGGAGGGAATTTCGATAAATCAATACCACGTGACTTCGTCAGCCAATCAGCTAAAGCCTACAGACGTAACCCCAACGTAACTCGCCATTTTCGAGTCCTGTGATGAACTACTTGTTCAAAATTTCAGATCCCCCACACCTCTTGGATGATACGAAAGTTATACATACCTATATATTTTGTAAGCCCAGGCAATATCTGTTTCAGAAGTATGAAAACCTGTAATTTATCAGATTTCTCGAGTCTGTTCTCCGCCGGATGAAGGCCGAACAGAATCCAGCAAAGTACTGGATATCGCTCCGCGATAATGGAGACACACGATTCGCAAGCCATCTTATGGATGGCGAAGTGTACGCAAATGCTGACGCGCTGGTGCAACAACATGTTCAGTCAGCTAAGCTTTTGATATGTGATATTTTTGGAACATCATGATGTCTTGCCGGCATCATTGAAAACTGTTGACCGCTTCTCTCTTGCAGGAAACTAGCCTTTGTTTATGTATGCTATGATTGAATTTGGTGCTAATACTGTTATATGGAATATGGAATAGGTCTTTGGATAATGGACGCGGATATTCTTTAATGGACGACGGCTGAATTATGAATGACGAACCAGACGCTTGTTATTATTACCTGCTGGTCCAAAAACGTGTTAGGTGTAGCTGATTAAACTTGTTGGGCAAGCACCTCAGATGTTACACAAAATCCGTAACAACAGCGCGTTGCTTGAACAACGCAAAACGCGTTTTTGGATTTGCAGTGTACCCATATATCAAGCATGGGAAAATGACCCAGACTTCCAGCGTAAGGGTTCGTCGACGGTCATCTTCAGAATAATGAGTAAGACATAAGGGAGAAGATCTGATTGACCCCGTCTCTCACCACAATCATGCCCTACCTTTGGAATACATGTAACTCACTAGCCGGTTACAATAAATCTCATGAAATGATCGGTGAGTTTATACACATAAACTGGCTCAGAGTAAAGCATTTTCAATGTTTGTATTCGATCGCCATAAGAGGGACTTGTACAACTGGAACTGAATTCCTGGCACATGGTATATTTGTCAATCATTTACAAAAAAAACACTCTGGAAGCAACAGTTAGTTTTATCCTAGTCTACATTGCGAGGTAGAGGCAGCGATCTTTACCGTAACCTCGGAAAAGTCTCAAAATTGGCGCGATATGCAAGAGATTGGAATAATTGACGACGTCTGGCGACTAAAAAGCAACCATATTAGTCTACACCAAAGCTACCATCGACTGAAGAAGGTAATCAACAATTCAGAATTGACGCAACTATGCAATCGAGATTAACCACTTACGAACAAATCTAGTACAATCTCCTGGTGGACAGCATCGTGCGAACGATCTGGTTGCAGCGTCCAGCATCACATCTCACTATAGCGGATGTTCTAGTAGCTGTTTATGGTCAGGCGATTGATATGTGGATGTTGGGTAGCGAAGTTTTGTCGAGGCTTTTGTGGGTACAAAAGTGTCATCCAATGCGACCCAGATTAACTGGTATCTGGCTCTTGTTCCCGGGTGAGAAAAGGAAAAGGACCCACCCGTGGGGTTCCCGGTTGTAAAACTGAATAGGGCCCTACCCGTGGGGTTCAATCATATTCACTCACTCATACTTAACCAAACAAATTCGAAAGTCCACATAGGAAATCGTCATGTTAGGAAAAAAGGTTATGTGCAGCAATGACCGAATCCAACCCACTAACATCAGACTCCGAAATTCGTCGGATCAGAATATGACTCTATATAAAGGAAGACAACATGGTGTCAATGGATACGTTGTGTGTGAGAACATAAGCGGAAAGCGAGGTAAACCCGGATCCGAGGAATGTAGAACGATCCCATCGGACGTCGCTGAAAGAAGTCAACAGGAATGAATGTGATCGATCCTATTCAATTAGAGCGATATGCAACAGGTAGGGAAAATTGACGTCGTTTTTGATGACTAAAAAGCTATCATATTACTCTACAGGAAAGCTTCCCTCGACACCTCCCATTCAGACCCGAGAATACGGTGGATTCATGGGAGTTAGTATCTCAGCCGCGCTTTTATTGCAGCTGTTCATGTGGAGACTATGAGGTATTCACACGGCCACTAGCACCGGCTTAAGCCAGCTCGGGAGCTATGATCACAGATCAGCTCAAATAAGTAACTCATCTGACGTTAATAGATGAGCATCGAGGACGTCTGAGTAAACGCCTCAACATGGGATAAACATGGTAAATGCAAGAATACACAGGAAAACTAACCTGTAAAGCCCGACGTCATACGGCTTAAATTTCCCACCAAAACTATAAACTTACATATATTTGTTCGTAGAGGCAAAGGGCAAAGGTCGCCCAAATCTGGGGAAAATCGATCGTTTAACGCAAACATTCAATGATGAGCAGGAATTTCACCATAAAAATTACGGAACTGTTCGGCATGAGCCAAAGAAGGGCAGAAAGTCCACCACTAGCACAACGCATGCGCAAGAACATATAAAAAAACTTAAAACCGTCCGTCCGCTCGGGATTTGTCGTTAGTCACTAAATGATAAACTAATAAATGTTTTATTGGGCATAATATGGGTGAGATATCACTTGATACAGAGTTTATCCATCGCATGTAGGTGAGCCCACTGATGGTTTTGGATGACACATAATCCGACGTTGGATTGGAGCAGTCATAGTCAACAAACGAGCTTGTAATGACAAAGGTGATTAACCACAAGGGAAACACACATACGCATGCATCACAGTGTATGAGTTTTGCGGAGTAAGAAATATACGGTTATCTGAAAAAGTGTCAGCCAAATTCGAACTGACAAAAATGGAATCCCAACCACAGAAACGGTTTTCATACCACAAAGATCTTTTGATTATTGATGCGGAATTATGAAGCGGGCTTCCATTATGCAAGAAGGTTGTCTATCGAGCGTTGAATGTGGTGCCTATACTTTAAAAGGCGCTGTATGCTTAAATGCGACCCTTACAAGCTTCATTGAGCTCCAGACATACCTCCGACCAGCTCGCTGAGGGTCTAATAATACCCCAGCCACCAGACAGATTTTTGGACCGGAGTCGGGGCCTTCGCGCACATCGCCGGAAGCGACATCATATATTAAAATAGATGTTTGCCAAACATTTCCATTACTTTTCAAGTCCGCATAATACCTCTGTAGACCTAGCGTTAAAACGAATTATCTGGAGATTATTTCCCCTGTTTATCTGAACAGAGCATATGAAAAGTAGTTCGCTCATGTGCAACACTGAAGGAGTTGGTCGGCCGGATTCAAACTGAACCGTGAGTACGTGGGTTTTCCACCATACGTCATAGCAACGTAGTAAAGGTCAACTTCCGCCATTGGAGGCAGGGATGATAAATGAGCCTGCGAAATGGAGCATGTGCTGTGGGGAGGATGACATACCTCTTCCGCCATTTGTCGTATATGATAAGGTTCAAACCCACAACATCCACCAATGTATCGCACACCCAAGTCGTACGCCTCTCGAGCGAAAATGGCAGCATCCCAACGACTTATTAAACGGCCTTCTAATGCTGAAATGTAATATGAAATCAGTTGGAAATATTATGCTTTTCTTCTATTAAACAGGTTAGGGCACTTCCGCTCTCTAAAATGGAGGTAAAAAATGTCGTTTTTGCTCAATATTTGCGGACACAGACATATATATCCGCCTCAAATGGAAGTAAAAAATAAACTGTCATCTATCGAATTTGCATAATAATAGGCCAAACATCTGTCTCGCTGTTTAAACAACATTGACTGGTTCTTCAAATGGCAAATTAATTTTAGGACATGGAACAAAAGGTAAAGTAATGCACCTGTGAGCAAAAACGACTTTTTTAACTGCATTTTAGAGAGCGGGATCGCCCTAAACTGTTAAAAAAACTTGCCAGTTTGGTTTGTAGATTTTAACGTCTTGCATCCCACCTGTACAGACTTTCATACCTCGACATGCGTTTGTCTTTTTATTGCGAGTACCACGTACAATGCTCACATTGCATATTAGTTCTCCAGGATTGCAAACTTGTGAATATATTGGCCGTGACATCGGTATGTATGAACGTACCTCAACTGGAATGCATGTCTTTACGTCAAATGAGCCACCATTTTGAACTGTTTATTTTAGAAGTTCAAAGTTTTCGTTCAATTAATTACCTTACCGAGCGGAACAAACCTTCGACAAAACAATGGTGTCTCATTTTAATTTCTGAAATATATTTTGACCCTGATCTTTCTCTTTGCAATTTTATGGGGGGTTTTTTCAGTTGAACATATAGTTTGATACAATGCGAAGGTCACACTTCAAAGATCGGAGAACTCAAGGCATCATATTAAAGCGACAGACGGTGATGCCCCCTCCACTGATTGAGTGTCATAAGCGAATGGCCAGATTAACCCTATCTGGTCTGGGCGATTTGGGGTGTATCAGGCCTGGGGGGGGGGAGTGCCCCCCTATATATTTTCTCTACCACTAAGGCTAGAGCGCTGAAACTTTCCACACAATATCTTGGATTCAAGCTCTACCGGAAAATGTAAAGAAATCCAAGATGGCCGCCATGATGACGTCACAGTGACGTCATCTTCTCGGAAGCCATTTTTCGGCCTTTTTGAGGGTCGATTTTTCGAAATTTTCATTTTTCCGAGTTTTCTCTCGAGAAAAATCAAATAAAATATAGAATAATTAGTTTTGCATACATAAAATACTTTCAAGGCCTTTTAGGTAAGGGAAATGTGAAAAAAAATGAAGCGAAAATATTGAAAAACGCGACTTTCGCGGATACCACATAGCCGCCATTTTGAATTTACCCATGATCCTCTGCCCGGGGGTACATGGAAATACGCTCAAAATGACCCCAATAAGATAAGCTTTAGAGTCACCAAGTTTCAGCCCTCTCCTCGGCTGGCCAGCTATGGAGTGCAGCAAGCTTCCAGGCGGCCCCCTCCCGCCCTAGTGAACTTTTCTCTGCTGCCCGAAAACGGGCACTCCCCCCCCCGGCCAGGTAGGATTAAGATGGTCTCCACTAATACAAGCGAAAATTCTGTCACTCATAACAAGATTTTAGAGGTGAACATTCCACCTAAGCATACATTTATTCACCACGTTAATCCCACCCGGATAAAAAGTCGATATAGTGTACTTAGGGAATGTTTAACTAGAACTCATGGACTTCGAAAGGCCACCTAAAATTTTAGACTGGTACAGATATTAATCCTATTCCTACGAAGTAGGCTACAGATCGCAAATTGTCCGGTAATGAGTGAGTGAGTCAGTCCATCCGAATCCTTTCGTCGGCAAAATAAGGAGAACCGTTGACATTAGAACCTTGATTTTTGGCATGAACGTGCATTAGGGCATTGTTACCAGCATTGATCTGAAATAATTCTGATTTAAATTAGATTGATAATTAACACTTCAGTATATTGTTATACATGTAGCTATATGTGGACTATAGCCTTTAACGTGTATCAGCTTCAAATTCAGGTCAAATTACCCAGAGCTAAAAATACCCTGTCCCACTGTATGTCTTTGTACCGGTTATGCTCAGGAGAATGACATAGAATAATTATTATCTTGTGCAGAGAAGGTGTTGGTCTGGAGTTGAATTACCGTAAACTACATAAATGCTACCTTTCTACTATAGTACAATGTACTATATATAAAATTTGTTGTATTGTTGGGAAAATAATGTGATTCAAAAAGTTGTTTTGATCCTGTACAAGGGCACTGAAAACCATTAAAGAGATGTAAATGTATTTTCACACGTAAAGCTTGAAATCTACTGAACCTATATTATTCAATCTGTTTCCTTTAATTAAAAAATTGTAAAATTAAATCGGCGATCGTTATTTATTTTGGAATGAAGTCGCATTAGGAGACTGTTACCAACAAGTTCTGAGCTGACCTACTTTTGATGAACATTTCTGCTGATTTTTGATGAAAATCACTGGCGATTCTGACTTGGGCGATGCCCATCTTAATATAGGCAGGATTTCAACTGGGGGTGGGGATTTCCAAGAGTTCAGTTCACGTTCGAGTCCTAATGCCTACTGTACTTCGTAGGTCCTGTGACGTTAGTCACACTGCTCATGTGTAGTAGGCTCTCATTTGCAAATTGTCCAGTAACGAGCGAGTCAGTCAGTCCATCTGAATCCTTTCTTCGGCAAAATAAGGAGAACCATTGACATTAGAACCTTGATTTTTGGGATGAAGGTGCAGTAGGGGACTGTTACCAGCAAGTTCTGATCTGACCTACTTTTGACGAAAATTTCTGGTGATTTTTGATGAAAATCACTGCTGATTCTGACTTGGGCAGTGCCCATCTTAATATAGGCAGGATTTCGACTAGGGGGATTTCCAGGAGTTCCGTTCGCGTCGGAGTCCTGTGCCTACCCTACTTCGTGCCATGTATGTAGGATTGCATTATTTATTTAATACACAATATATGAGCAGCAGATTTGTATCTTTACTCTCCAGACTCGTTGTCACATGTAATGCCTCCCTGACAGATACATTTAACAGTCGCCAATGAGAGCTAATAACAATAGAACAGTTATCAATTGCTGGAGATCCACAGATGTGCTGAAAGATTTGCGCGTTGAAGACGGACAGATGCTCGTTTTTTATAAATAATTTGGTTTCTATATGCGGGAAAGACAAACAAAGGTTCAGAATTTTCTGGAAAATAGATACCCTTGCCAAATATATTTATTAATAGCTATTGTGAATGGATAGGACAACCATCGGAACCCCGGGAACGTCTCCCAGACAACACTCACTAACAAGAACTAAGATCGGTATCCAGATTGGAATAAATGAACTTGAACTGAACAAATATGTGCGGTTAAACATGGACAACGACCGTATTTATGAATATGTGGCTTTCTATACCCCACAAAATGAAACAAAGTATCTGTAAAGTAGATATTCTGGACAAAAATAGTTATTCTCAGCTACCGAGAATACAGACTTTTATATTTAAGAGTATTTCTCGGTATTCGGTCATGTTAACTTTATGGGAGCTTTCCCCCATTTCGACCTCATCACATCCATGAAAATAGTCAGTGACCAGTGCCTGTGAGGTAGCCCTTGACTGGAAGACAAGCAAAGTAGCTGATCTTAATCTCAGATATTTAATTATAATTATCTTCTCAGAAAAGAATATATCAGATACATCTATGATTTTTATATGACGTCTGGCACGATAGCTACTTTCTGCTTGTCCTCTGTGATATGATGGATGATAAACAGGTTAAAACTCTGGCCAAATTTTGTACTGTTTTGCAAAAACAAAATTAGGTAATTTAATCTGTATTTCTTGACTAACAGGTACACGATGGTGTGAAGCCTACAAATTCGGAACAACGAGTGTATATTATCAAAACTGATTGCTTGAAATATTGAGTTCACTTCACGTTGGCTTCTTGCTAAAGGACATTGCACGCTATTGCGGCCTTTTGGCCCCCTTTTCAACTTTTACCAGTCCGACCATTACAAATCACGTGACTTCTGTGAGAGTGGGTGGACTGCCAAATATCTTACAAGCGCTGCCGCATGAGTAAGGCCACACTGTTCTCAGTCAGCGTTTCACATTAATCTGGCGAAAAATTTTGAAACTTCATTAATCTAAAAAAAAAGTTGATTCGTCGATGGCAGATAGTTGATAGTTCTAATATTTGCACCAGCTATGTATATATTATATCACAACGTGTACCACCAATATCAATGAAAACATAATATCATCCGACAATAATGCGACATCTTCGAAGTCGATTCCGCTTCCTACTTCTACCAACATGATTCCTCCACTAATGTCGAGATTTCATCAGCATCCATGACTTTGAAATGTCGACGCAGTGTCATTACATCCACCGATTTGCCCATCTTGCTTTTCATCGGGATGTTTGGAGCAACATCTACAACCGGCGGGAACCAACACACCTTGCCGCAAAAAAATCCAATCGAGCCGAGCCTGGTATCACCACAAATCTACCCCTACTGCACTTGCAAAGAGTACACCGTCGGAGACTTTTGGTGCAAGATACTATTGGCAATGTTATTACTTTGGAGACTTCTTGCTTGGCACCGCCTGACGTACCTGACGGCTTGGTATATCGTAGTATCAATCGGACATTCCGTTTTCTTCCATTTGTAAAACCTCTGTCGGCATGAGTTGCAAATCAAATCATCATGTCAATCAATCATTACCCCAGTCTGAATGCTCAACAAATATTTTGCGCATTTGGCCTTTTTTTCTTCGCTTGTTACAGCATGTACGCACCGATCATACCATTGTATATTTCACCTTTATATAGCCTGATACAGAATCGTTTATGTTTCAAGCGTCATACAGAGCTTACTGTGAACAATTCAGATAAAAGTTACATTTATAAACTCCCACTTGAGTACAATATTCCTTGCTTTATTTGCAGGTAAATTGGTTCTTTTCATGCTGAGTTACTTTTATAACGGTATACATATTCGTAAATGTACAGAAAAATAATATCTTCAAAATCCATATTATTTTTCTAGTAGTGGCTACTATATTTATGTAGATAATAACTGTGTTCTTTCTCGTGTTCGGAATCTGCATCGAAGCGGGGGACGGGAGTGACAATAAATTATGACAAGAAAAAATACGGTTAGCCCTTTATGGGATTCGAACCCGCGATCAAGACATGCAAGAAGTTCAAAAATAGCACGCTCTTATCCATTACACTACCGCGCAATGCGACAGCGTGCTATTCTGAATTATCCCATTTAATGATCAGCACTCCACATGAAAGAATACATCTAATAAAGTTTTAATTTTACATATGAAGCCAGTCGAGAACCAAAATCATCTTTGGACAACTACTAGGTATTGACTCAACAAATATTTTTTTGTAAAGTTTCTTTTGGTTCTCGACTGGCTTCATATGTTTATAGAGAAAATAAGGTAGTTATTTTAACCCAAAACAGACGATTTTGCACGAATACACTTCTTCAATGGGTTATTATTCAAGAACGCCAAGACCTAGTGCCTGACAATTACACTGAACATACAAGATAATATTCTTTAAGCTAACGAAAAAAATTCTTTCGTACGCGATATTTCATTTTGTCACTCCAAACCGCACCTCATGGGGGCCAAATCCTCATCAAACCGCGCCAGGTCCTTTGTTTCCGTCTTGCAGTAACAAAATCGAGGTTATTTTATTAGACAAAAATAGAAATAATCTGCCTTCGGGCGGGAATAAACGTGTGGGGTTTCCCGCCAACATCGTTTCCAGCCGTTTGATTGGACTATAGTTGTGTCACGCTCATTAGCATATTCCTGCGCATGCGTAGTAGACGAGACTAGAATTATGGGATTTTTTTTTCATTTTTCAGCGACAAGAATCCAATAAATTAGGTGTACAAAATAGCTGATTTTGCGCGATACGCTGACTAAATTTTGACATCGATTCGATGCCATGAGTTTTGAGTTAACAGTTATAAACTTGAAGCAGTCAGCTATAAGTACGAAGCCACCCCGCCTCAGTAGAGACTCCCAGGCCGGGTCATACCTAAGACTTCAAAAATGGAACTTGTTGCTTCCTCACTTACGCTCAGCATTAAGGGGATAGAACAAGGACTGGTTCGCTCGGTGTCAGTATAATGTGACTGAGTGGGGTCTCCTGTCTGCCTACGGCATGATATTTCAGTGGGACAGCACTATAAAATGGCAGCATTAGATCTGCTCTGTTACAAGTAGGTTCCCCTTCCCCTCCCCCTCCCCTCCCTTCCCTTCCCCGTCGTGATATAGCTGAAAAAATGTTGAAAGCGACGTTAAACCCTATTCACTCACTCACTCACTCTGTAGAGACTGATACATCACCTGTACAAATGTATTCATGATATCCCTCTTATGGAGCGTTCGCTGTTGGGCTTGAAAAAAATGGACTTGAAAGACACACTTTCGTTCATCTGAGACAGCCCGAACTCAATCTCAAGCTAGACCAAAACCTCCTCTACATTTTATACAGGGGTTTGAACTCGGAATTCTGCTTGGTTCTCTTGGAAATTCTTGGAAACCAAGCACAACTGACCCATAGACCAAACCCATTCCAAGAAGGCCCCCGCCCCTTCGGGGGTGGCCTTAATGAAGTTTTTCTCGTAAATTTGATACTTTGGATCCTCAGTTCTGAATTCTATCAAATAAATTTGTGTCAGCGTACCAAACGGGGATTCTGGAAGAGTCGAGTAACCTTCTTTCACATTCTCGGTTTCAGGGCAATGGAAACCCAGTGGTTGGCACATGAGAAACGGTCGGATTCCTTCTTCTTCCAAACGTTCTTTCATAATCTTCAGAGTTTTAATACTGGCCCGAGGGTCAAAGTTACAGTTGATGCCGACAATGTCAGCTCCTATATAAGAAACGTACACAATATGCAGCAGATTATTGAAATTATCAGTATTAAAAAATGAAATGTTGTGATATTAAGTAATAAAGAAGCGCGAGATCCGACATTAAGGAGTCAACCATGCATCACCCCTTCTCCAGTCTCCTTCAACCGCGTTTATAGCACAATAATTTGTATCCCTGAACAGTATTCTGGACAACCGCAGTTCGATTCGTAATTCAAACTGAACTTCCACTTTCAATACTCAAATCCAATATGCATCAAACAAACAAAACCCGGTTAACATAAGAGAGTTATTGACGAAGCTGAACGAAAAGATTTATTTTATAGCAATGCTGATGAGCAAAACAGCATATGATGCATCTTCACAACGTCAAGGTTTATTTTTGAGTCAAAGGCGACTCCAAATCCTGGTTTTAGCGAGGATGCAAATAATGGTACTATATCAAATGTTAGCTCACGTGAACGTGAATTTCTCAAAATTGAGTGAGGTCACATTTCTAAATGGCAATGGCACCAAAAAGAACCTCACAGATCACAAAAGTCGTTTGAAAATCGGATGCCCGTATGACCCACTGTCAAAACTCGCTAGTTATATTTTCATTCAGTTGCCATGTTGTTGACTATCGCGGATGGAAACTATTTGCTATTAAACTGTAATACAAATGAATGAAAAAGTCGGGGAAAAAATGTGAAAATGCAATAGTAACGGCGGCATTTCGCAGCAGACCTGCAATGTTTACTGAAATTTTCACCGCACGCGTTTTTCTTTCCTCATTTTGTAAGACATCGTATCATGGACCAGATTTTTGCTCTCATTTTCCTATGTTTAACTCGACGGTGGTATAATGTTCATCATGGAAAATGGTTCTACTGAAATGTGATCACATTGTTTGTAGGGAAATGTGGTCACTTTATCGGTATGATATTGTGGTAACATATTTTCTTACAGAGAGCGTGGCTAGAAAAATCTCGCTTATAGTTAGCTCCCGGATTTATTATTACTATGATCAGCGGCAGTATCTGATATAGTGTAGGCCGTATCACTTTTATTCTAGTGACTCTTTCGGTTTCAGTTATTATACCTGCTTTAGCCATCCTGACTGCGCAGTCTCCGGCTGTGACGCCATCTAGGTCTCCCGTCGGCCCAATCTTCATGGTACATGCCACGGGCAACTGGTGTTCCTTCATGACCTCGATGGCCCATTCCGCCTCCTGGATATAGCCTAGGAACTGAAAATATAGAGTAGAGGAATGAAACTAAATTGCACCCTGAAAACGGGAATAAAGAGAACAAGCGCCCAAACGATCCAGGTTCCACATCTATGGTGGCCGTTTGAATGAGACAGCCACGATATTGCGCCTCCACCCAAAAGATGCATGGTCGAGTTGATTACACAATAACCAAAAGCGTTCAATAGCTGGATATTTGTAAAATACTATGTACTATACTATACGAATATGGGAAACTTGCCATTCTGGCATCTTCAACTGATGCAGAAGTTCCCTCTTGATGTGAAGAATTCTATTATACTTAGAAATCTTTATCCTCCCCCTACATCTCAAGCTTTTATCACCAAGTGAACACTCGTTGTGCCTTTCCACTCTGCGTATTTCGGGCATTAGCAGGATGGCAATTGGCTTGAAATGGACCAATGAATGTCCTTTACAAACTCTGACACTGATTGAACAACTGAGAGAATAATCGTATATGTAATAACGATTGTATTTGTTACCTCGGCCAAAAGGAAGTCGACTTTGTTCTTCACGAAAATGTCACACTGCTTCCTGAACTCTGCTTTTACGGCGGCCTCACCTTTACCCTGGGTAAAGGTCGGGGTTGGTGACAGACCTCCACATACCAGGGTGCTACTGGTCCGAGCCACCTCCCATACCAAATCACACGCTTTTTGGTTTAAGTTCTCGGACTGAAACATATATTCACAGTATGAAACAGTGATAAGTTGTACATAAGTCCCCAGATAATCCAAGCAGATTAAAATGGAATCATAAAGGAAATACCATCACACGTGCGAATGGTTTGTTATGTATTCTTCGAGATATTGATTTTGACATTGATTGGCGTCGCCTATTTACAATTCGACAGTTGCTGCCCCTGACTGACCAATGTTCATCTTGCACCGTGAACGGTTGGTGCTGATGGAATCGAACGCACATCGCATATAACATCAGCCGCCCAGTCACCACGGCCCCCTATGTACACGCCCAGTAGCGGCAATATAACATATACGCAGAAACATTAATTTATGCTTCCACGTTTTGTCTGCCTGAATTCCATATAAATAGAGAATATAAACAATCTGACGGCATATACGCTCGACTCCAAACAGCCTATGCAACTAGCCAACCGATAAGGGATTGGCGGAGAAATATTTTCCTCTCTCACGGTGAGTTTTTCATTCATCATCCAGTATAACATTTTGGTTCACTGAGATTGACAAATTCTTTCTTGTATAATATAGAATCTTCCAATGAAGAAATGGAAAACACAGAACATCTGTTGACTTTTTGCCCAACGATTAAAAAACTGGTCTGATGTGAAGGGACGGTTGAATGACAAACCAAAAATCAGGCGTGAACTTACAAATGATAATATAACATGTTCGATATATAGGCAGCCATCCTTGTTAAATACCATGATGCTGATTGCGAAAAGATATATTTACACTAATGAATTCAACACTACATATGTTAATATTTTAGTTAGTAAATTTCAAGATTAATATAAAATCTAAACGTTTATCGCAAATATCACATTTAAGATGGACAAATTCTTTTGAAACAAGAGCCCAAAGGGCTTCAATATACGCCCATATATCTGGAATTACATTGGTCCAAATTTCAAGGTTGTTTAATCGCCTTGATTCCAATTGGTAGCTAGCAATCCGGAAAAAGGTCTACAATTTTGTGCTTCTGAGAATGTAACATATCACATCTAAAATTGAATGATAAACTAAAATGAGCTTAACTCTTGGAAACTAGGTGACCTGGGAGCAAGAACCGACAGCTCACATATCCCACAATGAAATCGACAATAGTCAAACACAAGAAAATAGTACTTTTCCTGCAAATGGATTGATTTCAGACGAGAGAATTTTTCATGAAGGAAGAAGAAAGTGATGAAGTAAACCTTTGTTCTTGAGTTGATAAACGGGTATGAAGTTCATAAAGGACCCCTCTCCATGTTAAACTAGTAAATGTATGGTTTCTATTTCACAACAGTTTAACTAAATGTAGCTGTTTCAAACATGGGAGACAACTCCACAGGACAAATGCCATATACATGTAGGGGAAAGAACTCTGAATATTCCAACCTAACACATATAGTCAGCTAAACTTGATTCAATTCTGGGGGACTGTGACCTTGACATTTGACAAATTGATGTATGTCTCCTCTTCGCCATGCGAGTAAGGTATCTGATACCATTCCATACCTTGAAACTAGAGATATCGCATGGATGAATGGACAGAACGCAACATCGCATTACATGACCTCGTCTTCGACAGGCATATGAAAATGTGACTTCCTGATTTTGGGGTCACAGTGACCTTGACCTTTGACCTTGACCTAAATTTGGAGCATGACACATCGTCTTCCGTCAATGTATCAACGGACACAAAAAAATCACGATTTTTATGAATTTCATGATTTTGGGGATCACCGTGACCCTGATATTCGGCCTTGACCTACATTTTGGTACGTGACACATCATATCCCCGTAATGTATCTACTGACACAAAAAAAAGTACTTTTCAAAGATTTCTTCATTCTGGAGTCACAGTGACCTTGACCTAAATTTTGGTACATGACAAACCATCTCCCCGTAATTTCTCAATGGACACAAAAAATCAAGATTTTTAACAATTTCACGATTTTGGGGTCACAATGACCTTTGACCTTCGACCTTGACCTTATTTTGATATGCATCACTTCATTTCCCCCTATTGAATCCACTCACAAAAAATTAGAAATTTATGATTTCCTGATTTTTCATTCACACTGACCTTTGACCTCTGACCTCGACCTACATTTGGCATGCAACACATCGTTTCCCCCTAGGGCATCCACTCGCCAAAAATTAGAACTGTAGATGGAAAACTATCAATGATTTCCTGATTTTTAGGCAACAGTGACCTTTGACCTCTGACCTCGACCTGAATTTCGGTACGCGACACATCGTCTCCACCTGATGCATCCATTCACAAAAAGTTGCAACTGTGGATAGAAAACATCCAGAGATATAGACCGGACACGAACACTTCACTGATGTCCTGTTTTTCAGGCCAGTGACCTTTGACCTCTGACCGCGACCTTCATTTTTGTACGCGACACATCGTCTCTCCGTAGGGTATCCACTCACCAAAAATTTGAACGGTAAATAGAAAACTGTTCCAGATATAGACCGGACACGGGGGACGGACAGACGGACGGACAAACGGACGGAAACCGCCATCACATAATACGTCCGCCTTTTTGGCGGGCGTATAAAAATGGCATATACTGGAAAACTGCTTCAGAGATTAATGCAGTCAGCTTGGGTACCAACTGGTTCACTGAGTTACTTGAAACATATGGTGATTTCTATTTAAATTTATGGGTTTTCAATTGCGAGTAATATTTGTACAGGCGCGTACACAGATTATGCATGTCAATTAAATCTGTATGTAATTACTGTTTTAATTTAATATTTGTATAATTTTGCATGTTATAAACGTGTAATGTTGGAGAAAATTTTTTTTTATAAAAGCGATTGATTTATCAAATTATGGTTTTGGCAATTACGTTGGATACGCCAAGACAGGCAGTATTTCTTCCGTACTGTTTTGCTAACCACATATGCATGTTTACCGTATACTGATTCCCTGCATGCTGTAGTTTCCCATCTGAACTGTAGAAGGTAAATGCCTGTAATACATCAGCCCCGGCTCTCTGGAAATCTCGATGCAATTGTTTAACTGTGAAATAAATACAGGTACATAACATTGAGGCTAAATGATTTAACTAGGAATGATCAAATACATATTCACGAAAATAATTGTTGAAGTGCAATTCAATATTCAGCCGTCGTCCATCAATGAATTTCCGCGTCCATAATCCAAAGACCTAGTTCAAATTCCATATAACAGCATAAGCAACAACTTCAAAAACAAAACAAAGTAGAGTCGACTGATCATTTAACAGATAATTTCGTCTTATTGTATTAAAGCTAGTGGGAATAGCCACTGTAGTAGTATACATGTATATTACTGATTTAAAGCCTTAATGACCTACTTATTTGTTCCCCCGGGTAAAATTTAAGGGGGAACCGAGGTTAAAGTATAGGAAGCGGCCATTTACGGCCTTTGACCTCTGAGGCCGTGTAGAGGTCATGGCCGCTATAGTTCCAACAGGTGGCGCCCCCTCTTTCACCTCGAATTCCTCCGCGGTTTGGTGGTCATGCGGTCGCTGGAAAAAGCTTCCGCGGAGAAAAAGTAGTCCCCAGACTTCAAATACGCTGCATGGTCCGATTGGGTCGAGTGAGGTATCAAAGTGAAGCATTCGTAAAGGGGCATCCAGTCATGGGTGGGTGTATGTAAAATTAGGAATTTTTCCCCAAACTATAAAAAGCGGAACACGGACTTTACCCCTAAAATAGGGGAAAACACCTATCAACTCTAGTCAAAAGGGCTAATATCGGTCCCCGGGCTTATTGGCACCTACCTATCAAGTCAATGGGGTGGGTGCATGTAAAATTAGGATTTTCCCCCGAAACTATAAAAAGGCGGAACACGGACTTTATCCCTAAAATAGGGGAAAATCCCTATCAACCCTAGCCAAAAGGGCTAATATCGGTCCTCGGGCTTATCGGAGCCTGCCTATCAAGTCAATGGGGTGGGTACATGTAAAATTAGGATTTTCCCCCGAAAATATAAAAAGCGGAACACGGACTTCACCCCTAAAATAGGGGAAAACTCCTATCAACTCTAGCCAAAAGGGCTAATATCGGTCCCCGGGCTTATTGGGACCTGCCTATCAAGTCAATGGGGTGGGTGCATGTAAAATTAGGATTTTTGTCCCGAAACTATAAAAAGCGGAATACCGACTTTACCCCTAAAATAGGGGAAAACACTTATCAACTCTAGCCAAAAGGGCTAATATCGGTCCCCGGGCTTATTGGGCCCTGCCTATCCAGTCAATGGGGTGGGTGTAAATTAGGATTGTTTTCCGAAAATATAAAAAGCGGAACTCGGACTTTACCCCTACAATAGGGGTCTGTATTATACAATATAAGGGAAAATGCCTGTATGGGGGGAGAGGTGGGCTTTACTATGGCTTGTGGGGTCTCGTTTTTCTCGTCTCGCCGAGAAAAACACAATGGGAGGGGTTCCTGAGCGAATCGTTGAAAATTTTTGGGAAAGTCACCGAGATCTGTATATAGGCTCATACTGGCTATATGGGGGGAGGGGTGGTCAATTTTTTTGTGGGCGTTACTATGGGTTGTGGGGTCTCGTTTTTCTCGTCTCGCCAAGAAAATGACAATGGGAGGGGTCCCGGAGCGAATCGGTGAAATTTTTGGGAAAAGTCACCGAGGTCTGTATATAGGCTCATACTGGCTATATGGAGGAGGGGTGGTCAAAATTTTTTATGGGCTTCACTATGGGTTGTGGGGTCTCGTTTTTCTCGTCTCGCCGAGAAAAACACAATGGGAGGGGTCCCGGAACGAATCGGTGAATTTTTTGGGAAAAGTCACCGAGGTCTGTATAGTGGCTATATGGGGGAAATTCACATACGTTCATTGTGATATGGGCTATTTGGATTTGTTTTTCACGTCTCGTCATTTAGAACACGATGGGAAGGGTCCCGGAGCGAATCGGTGAAATTTTTGGGAAAAGTACCGGGTAGGCCTGTATATAGGCCTATAGGCTGGCTATATGGGGGTATAGGTTCAACCTGGGAAATTCACACACGTTCATTGTGATATGGGTTGCTTGGATTTGTTTTTCACGTCTCGTCATTTAGAACACGATGGGAAGGGTCTCGGAGCGCAACGGTGAAATTTTTGGAAAAGTACCACATAGCCCATATATGGCGGCCTCCAGTAGCAACGACAGTGGAGTAGCTTCCCCTGAACCTACCATCTCACCTCCACACTCTGTGCCTTGGCCGTGGCCAAGTAAAAATTTTAATGCGTGGCCATATTCTAATATGCCCTACACCTGGCCCAATCTTCAGAGTAACATGCCAACATGTTCCTTGCCAGCTGTGCCCCCAGTGTTCAGTTTTCCCCACTACTACCCCCGTTAGTGTTAGTTATATTTGATGCCTCCGATTCACCAGAGACTTAAACTGGGCTTCTGGAATATTCATGGTTTTAATGATGAAAAGTTTCAAGATCCTTCATTTGTTCGTTTGTGCCAAACTGTACATATTATGTGTTTTGTTGAAACTTGGTTAGAAAAGTCAAAGGACGAAAATGTTAATATCGTCGGATTTGAAAGACTGCAACCTAATTATAGAAAAAAACACCCACGTGCGTGGCATAATTCTGGAGGATTATGTGTGTTTGTTAAAAGTGCTTTGGTCAACGGGGTGGTAAAAGTTACGGCTCCTTCCAACCATCCTGATATCATGGATCAAACTGTGTAAATCATTTTTTAATCTCGATAAGGATCTATTCATTGGTGTTCTTTACATTTCACCTCACAACACTTTAGGTAATGTTTCAGACCCTGACACTATGTATAGGCTCATTTCTGATGATATTTCTCAGTACAGTCAGTCAGGAAATGTAATGCTTATGGGGGACTTTAATGCTCGTACGAATACTGCACCCGACTTTGTAAATTTTGATGGAACAAAACATGCGCCTGTCTCAGACGAGGTCTATAGTTCTGACATTCCTCTACCTCGGAACAGTTTGGATACGAAATCATGTTACCACAGTGGTAGATTACTGTTAGACATGTGTAAGGAAACGCAATTAAGGTTGGTTAATGGTAGAACTCTTGGTGATACCACTGGTCGTTTTACGTCTGTACAATATAATGGTTGCAGCGTTGTTGATTACATGTTAGCCCATGCTGGGTTCTTATCACAAATACTGAAATTTAAGGTAGGCGACTTTACGCTTCTGTCTGATCATTGCATGCTAACTTGTGATATTGATACCGTTATTGACCTTCAGTCCCCAGTGAGCCCTGATCTAAATCCACTCCCGAAACGATATATCTGGGATGATAGCTGTAAAGAATCTTATCTGAATGCTTTGCTGGACAGCCACACATCTGATTTATTAAGTAACTTTGTAAATTCTAGCGGAAATAACACTGATCAACTGGTTGATGATTTCTTACAAATTCTGCACCCAGTTTGCGACAATACATTAAAATACAAGATACCTAATAAAAAGCCAAAGAGGAAAAATAACCACAAAACATGGTTTAACCAATCATGTAAAGACATGAGGAAAACGTTAAAGCAATTGAAATCTGAATTGGCTAAGGATCCAACGAATGGTGAGATACGACATAAATTTTACTCTTTTCGTTCACAGTATCGACGCTTTCTATCCTATACAAGTAAGCAGTACAAGGCGAATTTGCTTCGTCAGTTGGAATCAACCACTGATGGTGATCCCAAACAATTCTGGGCTCTTCTACAAAACCTGAAAAAGGACAATGCATCTGTAGCTGATAGTCTTGACCATTCTGTTTTTACTGATCATTTCAAAAAGTTATCGACTAATAATTGTGAGAATGTTTCTGAACTTCATGACCAGATAATGTCTGAAAAGATCAGTTTGGAATCTAATGCTTCACAAGATCGCACTGTGTTCGATAGCCCTATTACACTTAACGAAATTACAGAAGCAGTAAAAACATTAAAAACTGGTAAAAGTGCGGGCAGTGATAGTCTCCTTAATGAAATGATTAAATGCGGAATTTCTGCTCTTGCTCCATCTCTTCATAAGCTATTCAATGTGATTTTCACCACGGGTGTTTTCCCCTCGGCGTGGAATATGGGCTTGATCATCCCACTCTATAAAAAAGGTAACAGAAATGATCCGTCTAATTATCGCGGTATCACGCTGACAAGCGCTTTGGCTAAACTTTTTAACAAAATTATCTTGGGTAGGTTAAATGTATTCTGTACTGAGCATGATGTCATTCACAAAAACCAAATTGGATTTACTGATAATAGCCGTACAATGGACCATATTCTCACACTGCGTAATATTATAGATCATGAAAAACAACATAAGCGGAAATTATTCTGCTCTTTCATCGATCTACATAAAGCTTTTGACTCGGTATGGAGAGAGGGTCTTCTATACAAACTTTTGAATTTGGGTATTAGTGGCAAACTATATGCAGTTCTCAAAAGCATGTACTCCGACACATATTCTGCAATGAAATTCCCACATGGCCTTTCTCCCTTCTTTCCATCCACTGTGGGTGTTAAACAGGGAGATGTACTCAGTCCCCTACTTTTTAATATCTTTATTAACGACCTTATTAGTGAAATACAAAATGATCAGTGCGGTGAAGTATGCATCGGCAAATCCACTGTTAATATTCTTTGTTATGCTGACGACATTGTCATACTGTCCTCTACTGCTGCGGGTTTGCAAAGTAAACTAGATATTCTTGAGAGATATTGCAATAAATGGCGACTGAGAGTTAATATCAATAAATCGCAGGTCATGCTTTTCAACACCAACAAGCTGCCGCGTAATATTTCATTCCAAATACATGACAATTCCCTGGCGATTGTCAAGCAATATACCTATTTAGGCATAATTCTTAAAAGCAATGGTAACTTTTCACTGGCTATAGAGAATCTACGTAACAAAGGGTTGAAAGCATACTTCAAAATGAAGCAATTATTAGACAACAATACAGGTTGTAAACTATCCGAAAAGTTGTTCGACACATTAATAAAACCAATACTTTTATATGGCAGTGAAGTTTGGGGTGCCAAAGACACTTTTAGAGATTCAGATGGCTTCGAGCATGTACATCTAAAATTCATAAAAGAATTGCTTGGAGTACATTCCAAAAGTACGAACACAGCATGTAGATCCGAACTTGGCCGACTTCCTCTTAAATTTGATATTTTGAAACGCATGGTGCGGTTCTGGGCGCACATACTGGAAAGTCCGGGCTCTCTGGTATCTGACGTGTACCTAGACACAATCGATTGTAGTTCCTGGACTAAGTATATTTCTAATCTCCTCGATACCTGTGGATTCAAATATGTGTTCAATGAGCAATTTCCTACAACGAACGTCGAGGTCGGTTGCATTGTGCAGCGTCTTAAGGACATTGAAATGCAGGGAAGTATTTCATATATTCAGTCATCTGACAAGCTTACTGTCTTATCTTCAATGTTTAGCCTGTTTTGTAGACCAATTTATCCCGACGTCTTAGCTAATAGACACTATAGAAGTGTTATTTGCAAATACAGAATAAGTGCACACAGGTTGGAAATTGAACGTGGTCGATACCAACAGTTAAATAGAAGTGACCGACTTTGTAAACAGTGTCCAAGTAATGTCATTGAGAGTGAACATCATTTTATTTTGACCTGTCCTAAATATATTACACTGAGAAAAAACTTTTTCGAATCAATTTCTAATCTGGGTACCAACTTCCATTCTCTAAGTAACACAGCGAAGCTTAAATTTATTCTGGGAAACCACTGCACAGATACGCTTATTAAAACTGCCAAATTCTTGCTTGCTTGCGAAAAGTTGCGAGATCAATAAATTCCTTCATGCAGTGTGAAATATCCGGATCATATCAAGCTAATAGTATATATACATGTGTCAGATTGATAGGGCCTAAGGTTATTGAATTATGTCAGCTTTGCGTCATGTGAATATTGCTTTTATTCCTCTTGTATTCATCTGTCATGTTTGGCAACTTGTTCTTCTTATTTGTATGACTATATTACCAGTCTGCTGACTGCGTTGATGTGTCAATAAAAAAGTTATAAAAGTTATATATAGCTCCATACTGGCTATATGGGGGGTATAGGTTCAACCTGGGAAATTCACACACGTTCATTGTGATATGGGTTGTTTGGATTTGTTTTTCACGTCTCGTCATTTAGAACACGATGGGAAGGGTCCCGGAGCGAAACGGTGAAATTTTTGGAAAAAGTTCACCGAGGCCTGGGTAGGCCCATAGGCCTATACTACATGGCTATGGGGGTATAGGCCCATACGGGGTGGACGTTTTGGGGTCTAGGTGAGCCCCTAATGATCCTATGATGTCGTATGAGGTCTTATTTTGAAGCTCTCGTGGAGGAGCATCCGAATGGACTAATGGTTCGTCCGTTTTCAATAGTCTGCGCATGCGCAGTCTGGCCGTAGTATAGAAAGCGGGCATTTTGGGTGGTATGTGGGTGTGCGTTTGGGGTAGAGATGGACCGCTATGGGTTCGAATGGGTCGTAGAAGGTGTCAAAGTGAAGCTTGTGTGGGTTAGAGTCAGAATGGTGTGTTTTTAAGTGCAAGTCGCGTCAATCTGCGCATGCGCAGTTGGTTGTAGTAAGTAAAGTGGCCATTTTGGGGCAGTACAGGAAGATATTTGGGGTCGAGATGGACCATCCTTGGTCCGAATGCGTCCTGGAAGGTGTCATCTTGTAGCTCTCGGGGTGAAGACC
>JAVTVY010013237.1:0-51226 GCA_036873755.1 Hanleya hanleyi | reverse complement strand
TTTTCCCACAAAATATGAGATTAATACGCTCTAAAGTATGGCAGACTGGTATCGTCACTTTACCAAAGCTTGGACTTGCTGAGAAAATTATACAGTTTAGCTGGTTAGGTGTATATGTGAGAGATGCTCTACCATAGCTGTAGTGTAAGGGCTGTACAACATACTTGTGCTTTGAGAAGAGAATGTCAGGCCAAAACTAGGTCATCACATTACGAGAACATTAAAACTTGAATCTGTGTCTGTGAAAGGCCAGCATTTGTTTGACCCAGGATTAAGTCTATCATCATAGTTTAATATTTATCTTGCCTTATCTTTCTTAATCGTGTAGCAGCCAACCTGGCCACCATTGTCTCATTATCACCTTTGCAGGCCACTGTTTGCTTTTCTCACAAGAGCAAGCTGTAACCTATCTTATAATCTTTTCCTATCTTGTACTCCACCAGTCAACCTGTGAGATATCCAGAAAGTGTAATACCTGTCTTGTCTTATCCTAACTTGTGACATAACCATCATCAACCTTGATGTTCAGCCCTTCTCACTCATAACACTAAATCAATCTCTATTTACCCCTAGGTATAACCTCTCTTATTTACCCCTAGGTACATGTATGTTCTGTACAAACTGACGTTAATCCCCTGTGGGTATGGTAAGGTGTCACCTTTGTATTAACATGGTTAAGAGAAAGTACCATTATTGACAAGTCAAATGTGATATTCTGGTAATCCACTTCTGTTTTGGCGAATGCTGTGATAGTATGAGTGATCATTTTCTTGTCAGTGGCTAAATATACGTTACGGCCAAGTACCGTCCATCGCTGAAGGAAAATACAACCCAAACTACCGATATACTTTGATTTTGTTCGTTCTGTTTGAAGTTGTGTTACGTTTAACTTATGTAAATACTGCCTTGTACATGTAGAATCCTGTACAAGAAACTCTGACACATGCATGATGCGCACGGGCTTCGCGGCTCGTGCCTCTTCAGCCGACCAACATTTGTTATGGTTCGACGTACAACCTATTATATACTGCTACACATGTATAGCTAAATAAATATAGGTTTCCCCCCAAAATATTTACCCCTGCAAAGTTTGTACCAAATATCACCTTCCCGATGGTGCAATTAACATAGTTTATGATTTTGCAAAAATTATAGTAAAATTAGTTTAACATAGTAGTACAGCAAATCCCTTCTCCATGTTAAACTAATCGGAGACCGCATTGGCCGACTATTGGTTCACTCACTTGCATTACTGATAGAACATTTATTTACCCCTCATCAGAAAGATAGTTTACCTGGAAAGTCTTATGTAATTATATTTGTGAAAAATAATGTCAAAATACTTTCAGAGAGCAAAATTCAGCTATTTTGGTCGAGTCAAGGTTGGATGAGCACCTAGTGTAGTGTCTTATTGGACGGAAATTAATTGGGTAACACATGGTTAGCGTAACGTGTGCAACTTCCCTCATTATAGGACTGCCTTTCTTTGGTATGTTCAACTTCATTATGTCGGTACCTTGTAAGAAGGGCCGTTCGCGTCATAAATCCAAACGTTTAATAACTTTAAACGTTTAACTTGCACCAACCAATCAGATGTTATGAATTGAAATTTGGAAGACGTTTCCTGTCCAAAAGCAAATGTTTGCTGTTGTAACGTCCAATACTTTAGACGTTTCCTGTCAAAAGGCAAACGTTTCCAGTAGTAATATTCGATACTTTTAAACGTTTCCAGTTTAAGGGAAATCGTTACCGGTTGTGATCGTCCAGTCAGATTTTTTATTGCTGCCGCGTATGTTCAAACCTCAACATCAACACGTGTCCACTGGCAAAACGTTTCCGCTATGTAGTCTGTTTGAACCAATCAAAATAACCCTTACAAATATTCGCGCATATTGTATTCCTCATGCCCACCGTTCATCATGTCCTGCGCAAATTGTCCCGGTGCCAAAGATATTCTCCAAAACCTAATTTGTAAGAACGGTTTTCATTGGTTAAAATACACTACATACCGGAAACGTTTGCCAGTGGAGATTTGCACGTGTTGGTGTAGATGTTGGAATACACGCGGCCCAAATAAAAAATCTGATTGGACGATCACAACCGGAAACGTTATCCTTTTAACCGGAAACCTTTAAAAGACCCGAATTTTATTACCGGAAACGTTTGTCTTTTGACAGGAAACGTCTAAAGTCGCGAATTTACAACTGGAAACGTTTGCTTTTTAAGAGGAAAATGTCAGTTCATAACATTTGATTGGTTGGTTCAAGTTTAAATGTTTAAACTTTTTAAAGCTTTACAATTTTTAAACGTTTAAGAAGTTAAAATGTTTAAAGGATGCGTTTATGGCGTGAACGGCCCTTCATATACCTTGTCACAGGATGTAACTTGTGATTGCGTTTTAGCCACATACATTCGTGCCTGGTGCCACCTGTGCCTAACTTGAAATTAAATATATAATTGTGCGTTTATTTCATTACAAACGTATCCCCCAATAACCCAGCTACCAGATCTCATTAAAGCCCATAGGCTCTAGTTATTTTTTGGGCAAAAATTAACCATAAAAGCCAAAAACGGGTCTTCCAGAAAACCTCCCATTGAAAACTTTGTGTAATATACCAGTGATCTTTTACTCCTAGATGTATGCAATTACGCCCAAAATCATCCAAAAATTCACTAAGTTTCAGCTGTCCATAACTTTTTTGTCCAATTGCTATGATTAAAACTTTTGGCTGAAACTAAGGGGGAGGGCAGGAGGAGGTGCACCAGTAGGCCAAGTATGGTTGAAATAGCAAGACCAATTCAACAAGAAAATCATCAGTTTGACATGCTGTTTTCCTCTACCAAGCAGGTTTATGAAAACCAACAGCCTATGTTTGAAATTTCAAACAGATGGTGATTCAGTGAAGAAACTAGAGGCTGCTTCATACGAGCGTTTTTACCCCTCAGCCTGATTGTATTGTTGTCGCTCCATCTGTCGGTCTGTCCAGGCGTTTAACCGTCCACACTCTTTTCGTTTCCATATCTTTTAACTACTGAATTCAGGCCGACAAAACTTTTGTCCAATATAGCATGTAATATGTAGATGTGCCTTTTGTAGGTTTCATTGGTCAGGTCATTGTCTTCTGTCTGTCCAATTTTCCGTCCATCTGTGTCATGGTTTAATTCCAACCTCATCTTTTATGGGCCTACTTATAGTAAGTTTCTAAAATCCAGTGATGGGCAAATCATTTACATAATAATTTCCTATACTCAACAATGTTTTTTCCTCATTTTTCTTCCGAAATATTCATGGAATGTTTTCTCTGATCTACATATAACAACTTGTTTCCGCAAGGGGTATGGACAGGGGAGATAACCAAACGACGAATTGAGCTGTAATGTGCTGGGAAATGTAGTGCAAGTTTACATCTCCAGTTTAAATCTCCGTAACGCTTCTGTTCAAGAATTACCATTTATCCATTACTCATTTGGCTTTAATTATGCTTCAGTTGTAATTTGTGAAATTCCCACGCCTTGTGAACACGTACAATAGGAGTTTGATATCCATTCGTGGCACTATTTTCTTTACTAAGGGTCATCAGTAGACCTTATATATCTATGTTTACGGAATACAGAGGTTTTATTTCTGAATCATACACACTGCAGCAAATGTTTACTTTACCACCTGGCATGCCTGGTGGCAAAATCTTAATTTGGTTTCCAGCAATTACTTCAGAACCCCTTATCAGATTCATCTAAAATTTGCTATGCGGATGCGCTGAGATGTTGCTTGCGATTGCATTTCGTGCACTTGTGTCTCCAGGTGGCAACACCATTTTCGGGCCTTTCAAAAGGTTTCCCTATAAGTGCAGAGATTCCATACCCAGGGCTTTATATTACATGTTCACACCGTTTTTGGGTATGCCCAAATTATATGAAGTTTGGGGAGAGAAAGAATTCTAAAAATGTACAAAATATGTAGTTTGTTGGCAAGTATTCAACAGGAAATTAATAACTGGTTACTGTTTTAACTTTTTCAGCAGTTTGCATCCTGTTATTAATTCATTTTTTAATTGGGCACATTAGCGTAATCTAATAGAGGATGTGCCCAAATTAACGTAATATAAAGCCCTGATACCATATGTGTACAGTGTGAAAATGCCCCGTGGTGAAGCTCTGTTACCTACATAGTCGGAAGGATTTCGATATAGTGGCAAACTCTGTTTGATTTGGTGCCCTTTGTTGTGCTTAATGGTTTGTGGGTGTATAATGTCTTTTCCTTTATATCTTGTTTGGTACCCCTTTTGGTTTGTTGGTCTGCATGAATGCACCCCCAAGCGAGCGACACATGCGTGAAACGTGGACTGTTTGGGGGCTGTGGGGTTGTAGCACCTCTGGCACCTCAATTTTGAAGTGTGTCTTCACTCTTGCTGAATATAAAATATTCGTTACACACGAAACGTGGTGTAAGTTAGCCAATAAAGACATATATTGCTGGATTGTTTTCTATCTCCCGTCTCAAAAAATGTTATGACCCATCAAGTCTGGGTAGTTTAAGGGTATAATTACAACCTAGTGGATGGCAGAAATTAACTAATGTGTGTAAAACAAAATAATTGTATGAACTTTGGGGAGTAAACGTGCAAAAGTGAGGAAAAGGCAGAAAACGCTAGTTTTAGGCACACTCCCCAGGAATGCCATTTTGAATTTACCCACAATGCCCTTCTAACATTATGTAAATAGACTGAAAATGATCGCATTATAATAAGGAAGATACTCAGAAATTTTGGATTCTTGAAATTAATTAGCTCTCAAGATACAGATAAAATTCTACCTTGAGCTTATTTTACAACCATAGCTCACCCAGACAAAAAAGAGTTAGCAAAAATTTCCCGGAAGCCAATGAAAGAAAACCAGGCACCAATGATTTTCTCAACCTTCCGGAAAATGTAAAGTTACAAGAATTTACAAACTAAAACTACTCGGCGACAATTGGCCCCACACTAAGACGAGAAAAATTGAAATGCTATTGTTGTTGCTTCGACACATATCTCCTCTGAAAATATATTCCATACAGTATGCGTACACATTAAAATAGTAACGAACACCGACTTCACGAGAATGTTGAAAACTGGAGTCTGCATAAACCCAGAACCGGAACCTGTCCAGCGAGAGCAGAACGAGATTTGCAACGTCTGCTCGGCGAATGTGCTATTTCGTCAAAAAAAGGGTCTGAAGTTAGACATGAAGGACCACTTGGATCAAATGCCATAGAAACTGGAGTGGTGATATGTGGTGGCATATCTTCACTGCTGAAAAATCGTTTTGATGCAAAATAAATATAAAAATAAATATTTTCGGGTTTAAATGATTCGATTCAGATCCTATTTACACGAAATGGCACATGCTGTGGATTTCAATTACATTGTATTTTTTCGATTTTCACCACACCACATAGAGGCCAAAATGATGCCTTATCTCCCGACTACATTCAAATGAATGGGCGGATGAACAGCATTTCCATAGTCCCCTCTCACTTAAAGGCATGGAACAACTTCTCCATATTCATACAATTGCAACTAAATGACCTTGATAAAATAGGTCAAGTTCTAGTTGAGATATCTTGAGATACTGGCTTTAGGCTCTAATTCACACAGTAGCCACAACAGTACATATGCAACTGCTGCTGGACTAGAAGCCCATTCGAGTTGACAAAATTTTATCAAGGTCAAATTCTAGTTAAAGCGATGTTTAAAGGGTTACAACTTTCCATATTCATATGACAAAAGTCAATGATTATGGGACAAAAGAAGTTGACAGATGCTAGTTAATGCGATATATTTAAGATTACATCTTGGAATTCCAAATTCATCCCATTGGGGATGGTCTAATAGCATAAACAAATTGCCAAACCGTGACACTTTTTTTAAGACCAAATTCTAATTACGACAGTAATAAATTTTGTAGGATTACTGGTGATTCAATGACTTAACCGAAGGCATTGTGGTAGATCATCCAGGACATTCATAACCAGGACACTGAGCAGCTGTTTGGACAAGACTATTTAGTGACTAATTACTAGGACATTTAAGGTAACTCATTAAACCTGAAATAAGTTCACACCTCCCATGATCAGCAGTTGACAATCAAGAAAATAGTGTTTTGGCAGTTCAATTTTTATTAGCACTGATGAATTTACAGGTTTTGTCTTTTCTGTGTTGAGAGCAATTGTAGAGCAGAACATGGTGTCTGGATTGAAAATACTGGTGGATTGCTTGCATTCACTGAATCAGAAAATCAGAGTTCACTAGAAATCCTTTTTGAAGCAGAGAGTTTGGCACAGTCATTTTTTCATAAATGTGTAAAGAGCCAGGAAATGTGGAAAAAGTCCATGCCCATTCGGGGTGTATAAATAATACATACAATTTGAACAAGAGAAGGTAGTGGAGAATGAAGCATTGAGGGACGATTGAATCCAAGTTAGCACTGTAGCTGTATAGTTCCACTTGATAATACCAACACAGCGAGACACAAATACATCGTACAAAATTGATTACATGTAAATTGTTCATTGAGAAAGCTTGATAATACGCTTTCAAGAATCTGGAGTTAGCCTTTGAGTGATGACATCCCTGCTCGCATGATTTCATCCACCAGTAGAAGATTGCTGGCTATAACATTACTGAAACAAAGACGGAAAACAAAGGGTTACTATTGATTTCAAACTGACCGGGCTGTATGCGAAATAATAGGCTGTATTTACTTGCAAAAACACGGGAAATGTTCTGTATCCACTTCATGACCTCCACTTACTATCCCTCCAAACTGACAGCACAATAAACAAACATACAAAGTTAAAATATTTATGTAAAGACATAGAGGTAGCTATTGTTTGTGTTAGTACTACAAATTAACATCCTATTATAAACAACTACAAATTAAAATCCTATTGTAACAACACATGTTTGGTCATGAAGAGAATTTGATTGGTCAATGTAGATCAATAGAGACAACTAAGACCACACAAAGTTGATTAATTGGCTCTCAGGCAATGACTTTGCAGGTTTTTATTTTCGCCCGTCCAAAAGGCAGATACATGTGCATTCGGTCTAAATCTAAGACAGTAAAGTTCCAATTTGTGTTGAATGGATACCCTGGGAGATTACGGTTAGTGTACCAAACTGGAGGTCAAAGGTCACTAGCCTAAAGATCAGCAGATCATTGAAGTGTTTCTGAATGGTCATATCTGTGACAGTTTTCTATCCACTGTTGCTATGTTTTGTGAGTGGATACATTAGGGGGAGATGATGTGTACCAAAATTTAGGTCAAGTTCACGGTCACTCTAAAATCAGGAAATGGATAAAAATTGTGATATTTGGAGTCGGTAGATACATTAAGGGAAAACAATGTCATTTCCAAAATTAGGTCGGGAAATCATCAGTAGATACATCAGGAGACATACCAAAATTAGGGCAAGGTCAAGGTCACTGTGACCTCGAAATCAGGAGATTGTTAAATAGTGCCAGTTAATGAGTGATGTACTATAATTTAGGTCAATGTGACCCCAAAATCAGGAAATCCTTAAAAATCAATCTATAATTCATTAGAGGATACATAAAAGAGAGAATGTCTTAAGTGTGCACATATTGAAGCTGATTAGACATTTCAATCATCTCCTCTAGCCGGCGAAAATGTCCAGTCAAAACGGCCTTAGCTGGCAAATTATTGATGATCTGTTGGTTGTGAACTTCTCCACAGAAGTATCACTCTCGCTTTCTGATGATTGTGAACAAAACTATAGGACTGATTGATCCCATTCGAAATGAAGCCTGAGAATCAAGTAATTAACTTTTGTGACATAATAACAATAACATACCAGGAATGGAGGAGCTGCTTTTTAACTCTATAATTATCCAAGATTCCATGGTCAACTGGAATTATAGCTTCACCTGCAACACAAAATTGATTAGATTAGAAAAGCAGGAGATCCAGGAAGACAATTTGTACTGATCACGAAATCAAGCACAGAAACAATAGCTGGGTAAAAACATGTCGGTGCACATACACATAAATAGTCATCATTCATCAGTTAGTATCAAACTTCTTCGCTATGTGGTCTGGAGAAGAATGTACATGCCATATATAGCATATATTGGTGATAAAGGGCCATATAGGTGCACATCTACATCACACCAAGCATTCAAACATTTTCTTCAATTAATAAGAGTGATACAGCCTGAACAATATTGAATTAGAGCCTATATTGATGTCGACAGGAATAACTCGGCAGAAGATCATCAACACAGGTTAAAACCCCAACAGCGCACATCTGCAATAGATTAACTATCTTCCATGTAAGTTTCAAAGTTGTCCATCAAATGGTAATGGAGCTCTGATCTTGACAAGCATATATTAACATTCACGATAAAGCGCCATAATTCCGGGAGAAATTATCAAAATGGATAAAAAGCATGACTATGCACACCTAGATTATACTAAGCATTCAATAAGAAAACTCAGTTACTCGGCAAGTAATCAGGGCTACATGAACTATTGAAGACCTATTCTGAAGTCATCAATAAGGGGGGAAAACTGTGGAAGATCATCAAACGGGATTAAAAAAAACATGAGATTGATCTGATCAAAACCCCTCGGCTTTCCCCAAGTGATGGAGACCCATGTGTAGTGTGAATTGGGGAAGATCGTACTATGTGGGATGATCAAGCTAAAGGTAATTTACAATTTGCCGTGTATGGATGTATCAACAGATCCGTGTATAGAGTAAAGAACTAGGCATGCTAAGTATTACAGTTCTGCAGATACAGTTAGTTACATTTAAGCATATAGGACAGAAATAGAGATTAATATAAATGTAAAGGGGCAATATTCTGTAAAATATAGACCGAGGGAAGCCACTTTCGATAGGCATCTGACTTAGCACTAGATAAATAAGTGTTAGAAATTTGGTGGTTGTGTCTCCAGCGGTTTTGCCTAAAATACAGTAACGGTCGGACGTACATGGCGACGACAATACCCCGAGGCCAAAATGGCTGAGGGGTAAGAATACAAGTAGATAAATAAGTTTCCAAAATTTAACACCTGTACTGAACTATAACTTGTACATTCAACTACAGATCACAAAATCCGAGATTATTAAATGTACATCCGAGGGCATAACTCCATAAAATACGGGCCGAGACAACTGATTTTTTTTGTAGGTATCTAGACTACAACTGGATAAAAAAGTTTCTTCATAATTTGGTAGCTGTACCAAACACAGTTAATTATATATAACTGGTTACATTTAAGCACATATATCACAAAATCAGAGATAACTGCACCCGAAAAGAGGCATAACTCTGTAAAATAAGGGCCAAGGCGAGTCATTTTTTGTTGGCTTCTTGAATACAACAATATAAAGAAGTTTTCAAAATGTAACAGTTATATCGAACACATGGGTTACATTCAAGCATATAGGACAAATAGAAATTAATCTATCTGTGAAGAAGCATAACTTTGTAAAATATGGGCCGAGGGGAGCCAATTTCGATAGGCGTCTGATTTAGCACTAGATAAACAAGTGTTCAAAATTTGGTGGATGTGTCTCAAGCGGTTTTGCTTAAAATGCGGACGGACGTACATGGCAACGACAATACCCCGAGGCCAAAATATCCGAGGGATAAAAAACAAAAAAACAGTGCTCATCTACAAGGCACTGACTTAGCTTCCCTCTAAGTTCGAAGTTCCATCCAATAGTAACCAAGAGATGGGCTGGACTGACATTAACAACAAGTGTTCTGAGAACCCCAACATCTCGCCTTGCGGGGTCATCCGCCGAAGGTGCAGCAGTATTGAAAGCATACATGTAGAGCAAACAATAAGGTCTGGAATAGGTGATGTGGTACAGACAATAATGTCTGGAATAGATTATCTGGGACAGACAATAACATCAGCCCCATGTGGGATTACTGGCATATAAGTTAATCCCATGTAGGATGGATAGGTCAGTGCCGTCGGATTACTGGTGCATAGAGCAGTCCAGTGTGAGATTACTGCTGGATAGGTCAGTCCCATGTGAGATTACTGCTGGATAGGCCAGTCCTGTCTGGGATTACTGCTGGATAGATGAGTCTCGTATGGGATTAATGCTGGAGAGGACAGTCCCGTGTGGGATTACTGCTGGATAGGCTAAACCTGTGTGGGATTACAGCGGGATAGGTCAGTCCCATGTAGAATTATGGCTGGATAAGTCAGTGCCCTGTGGGATTACTGCTGCATATTGCAGTCCAGTGTCATATTACTTCTGAATAAGTCAGTCCCATGTGAGATTACTGCTGCATAGGCCAGTCCCATGTGGGATTACTGCTGGATAGGCCAGTCCGGTCTGGGATTACTGCTGGATAGGTCAGTCCCGTGTGGCATTACTGCTGGATAGGCCAGTGCCATTTGGGATTACTAATGGATAGGTCAGTCCTGTGTGAGATTACTGCTGGATAGGCCAGTCCCAAATGGGATTACTGCTGGATAGACCAGTTCGGTCTGGGATTACTGCTGGATAGTTGAGTTCCGTATGGGATTACTGCTGGATAGGTCAGTCCTGTGTGGGATTACTGCGGGAGAGCTGTGACCTAGGAAAACATGAAACATGTCCACCAAGTTTTATAATCATCCCACGAAAGGTTCAACAAACTTTTCATGTACAGATCTACATGTAAATGTTTGCCCAACAAAAACCTTATCAATGGAAAGGTACAAAGTCTAAACTGCAATAATTAGGACAAAAATTCATATTTAATGTCATATTTCTTAAATAGCACATGCACATCGTCGAATCACATTGAACTTGGGTAGCAAGTGTCAAACTCATCCAATGAAAGCTGACGGCTTCAGAAAACTTTCCATGTACAGGTGTACATGTGTGTACATGTATATACATGTACATTATTATTGGCAGATTACTTAGACAAAACCCTCAAAATTTGAACAAAAATTAATATTTCATCTCCTAAATAGCACAGGTACATCTTTTAATCATAAGAAACATGTGTATCAAGTTTCATAATCATCCAATGAGAGCTGACAACTGCAGCAAACTTACCATGTACATGTATACATATAGAGGCCTACATGTACAATTCACCTAAACAGAAAACATCATTCATTTGCCATAATTTGGAGAAAAATTAATATTTCATCTCAAAAATAGCACAAGTACATCCTCCAATCATAAGAAACATGTGTACCAAGTTTCGTAATCATCCAATGAGAGCGGACAACTGCAGCAAACTTATCATGTACATGTACATGTATACATGTAGAGGTCTACATGTACAATTTACCTAAACAGAAAACATCATTCATTTGCCATAATTTGGAGAAAAATTTATATTTCTTCTCAAAAATAGCACAGGTACATCCTCTAATCATAAGAAACATGTGTACCAAGTTTCATAATCATCCAATGAGAGCTGACAACTGCAACAAACTTTCTAAGTACAGATGTACATGTGCACTTCAGCTAAGGCGTAAAAAAAAAAAGACCTGCGTTTCCGGTAACCCGACCGACCTTAGATTTTTCTGCCGACCCTATTTTTTTCTCTTTTTTTCTGACCGGTAATTCTCGCAAATGGCCAAAAAAGACGATAGACAGGAGATTGAAACGGACCAAGTTACAATATATATCCAATAATATAGGCGGGCCAATGCTTGGATGGCCTTTTGATCGACATAGGCTTACGTTTAACTTTATTTCAAAACCATACTCATCCGGCACCTCTCGTCCGCCTTGTTCATAACCAGCGCCATGTTTTGTTTTGCATTCTGGGAATCCACGAAATTGGACTCCGTCACCCATAGTGCGATTACTGCTGGCGCGAGGGTTCCCAATTCTCCTGCGAACTCCCCCATGAAGCAACAATGCACAACGACAACATAATGCAAAAAGACGAATGTCCGACGATTTTGCTATTGTTGAATTTGATCGATTGATGCTCGTTCTCCTGATCTCCTGATAAATAAAGACAAATGGGGATGAAGGAATACTACCAACTGCTGCCTTTTCGTGGCAGTTTCATAACGCGACTTGACATGCTTGAGTGAGTTTATGATAGGCCTACGCTGAACCACACGGCACATATGTTCAGCATGACAGGCAGATCTATTCTATACGTTTTTGCCGAGATTTCGAACTGAATTCTTCGTAAAACATTAAAATTTTACAAGTATATCAACTCAATTATAGTAATTATATCCCCAGAGTACCATGTGAAGAGAGCAGTTCTCAATTAGATGGGCGACTTTTTAAACACCACACAGCGGCAAGCCAGCATGTTATACTGTTCAGATTAGATAGACTATTGTCATTGTGGCCCTGATAACATGGTAGCCTATGGTGATGTGTTGTTCTTACATCAAACGCTGGACTTTTGAATTTCTTTTTATCTAGCAGTAGCAAGTAAAACAATAAAAACTCAAAAAGATTCTGGTTGTGGCCATTAACTCCAAATCTGAGTGGACATTATATCTCAAGAACAAAACATTCTCGCAAACTTGGGTATTGGGTTCACATCAATCAGAGGATGGATGGATTTGTTTTTCAGCTTACCCACCTAAATCCAAAATGACCATTTACCTCAATTTTTTTAGGCCATGGTCTTATTTGACAGAAGAGAAATAATCAACTCAAACACTCATTCCATTCGCCCACATATAAAAAAAAATTCAAAAAAAAAAAAAATTACCTACCCTATTTTTTTCTGATGCATGTGACCGGAAACACAGGATTTTTTTTTTTAGGCCTAAACGCAAAACTCTATCATAGGGATTTTAACATGGGTAGTACCCCCAGGTGGCATACCCACCCCCCATATTTTGTTTATTTTTTAAATATTTTTTCTAAGTTTTCTAGATTTTTTTTAATTTGCTAAACCAAAAACCTTATCATTTCCTCTTTCGGATTCCCCCCTCACAATATCCCCCTTTACTTCGTAAGGCGAGATAAAAATGTGAAAAAGTGATGAACCTTTGTTCTTTCTCTTAATAAAAAGATATTAAGTTTTGAAAGGTCCCCTCTCCCAGTTAAAATACTAAATGCATGGTTTTTATTTCACAACAGTTTAACTGAATGTAGCTGTTTCATACATGTATCAAACAGGAGAGACAACTCCACAGGACAAATGCCATATACATGTAGGAGAGACAACTCTGAATAGTCCAACCTAACAATGGTCAGTTAAACTGGATTCAGTTTTGGGGGACTGTGACCTCGATCTCTGACCTCAAAATGAATATGGTACATTTTTACCCTTTGAGTAAGGTATACATGTATCTAATATTTGGTATCAATCCATACCTTGGACTGGGGATATTGCACGGACAACAAATGTTAATGGATGGATAGACGGATAGACGGATAGATGGACAGAAATCACCATCGGATTATACGACCTTGTCTTCAATGGGCATATAAAATGTGACTTTTAATGATTTCCCAATTTTGGGGTGACCTTGACCTAAATTTTGGCACACGACCCATCATCTCCCCTTAACCCTCTCTGTACGGTATCGGCCCCCCGGTACTTAACGATAGAGATATAGTTCAATGATTGCCTGTCATTATCATACAACAAGCGTTCTGAGAACCCCAACATCTCGCCTTGCGGGGTCATCAGCCGAAAGTGCAGCAGTATTGAAAGCCAGGGTTTTTTTCAGACAGTTTTTCATCGGGGTAACCCCGATGAAAAACGATTACAAATTGAGTTTTTGGAATTTTTTAAATTGAGTTTTTTTCTTGGAAATTGAGTGTTTTCTGGGGTTGATAGTTTGCGCGCCGAAGGCGCGCTAAAAAATTGAGTTTCTGTGAAAAAATAGTCGGAAGAAATATATAATTTGCGTCTGCCGGCAAGAATTTTTTTTGGCCGACGTTGCGGTCAATTGCAGAGACAGGGCGATATAAAGACAACATGTCTGAATACCTTATGTAAACCAGGATCGTTGTTGGAATCATAACGAAAGACATCAACAATTTTGGGGTAAAAGATTCGATCGTTACCTTTCCATTTTTATTTAACATCTTTCGACAGCGATCGGCAGCCATTTTCCTTCGACAGAGCATCAATAAATAGTTGTCTCCCTTGTTGCATTCGGAAACCAGGATTAGTGTGAAGTGCCGCACTCTTTCGCGGGCTCCCGACCAGCGCCCTCTGTAGCGCCGTGATTGGCTAATAAACAACCTTGACCCTACCAAGGCAACGTGACAATCGTTTGACAGTTCGACGAAAGGAAGGTACACATCCACGAGTTACGGTCCCGAAGAATTACAATCAATTAAATATACGAATGAACGCAGAAGGAATTGTATGGATAGCAGTTGCGTAGAGGGAAACCACCTTGCACTCTATGTCAATTTTTATCCCCAAATAAAGATCATTTTAGGCCTATTGTCTGTACCACATATCATATTCCAAACATGGCTGCCTGCATTCTGAAAGTGCATGTTGTAGCCCCATTCATTTCGTAAAAATGCTAGAGAGATGGTAATACCGGGTCATACTGGTCAACACTGGCAGAAAAAATACTTTTTGTTAGTATTTCATCGGTGGTGTAAATTTGAGATGGCATTGATATGTAGTTCCTGCAAAATCTGAATGATTAGCATCACCTCCCTAGTAATATAACAATTGTTTTTTTGTGTTTATTTTTTCACAGTGCTGGATCACAGTTGAAGTTAAACTTCACAGTTGAAGATAAATTTCACTTCTACATACAAAGGTATCACCCGGGCCCTGAAGTAGACACAATCTGATTCAATGCATCTGATTGAAATTGATGATCTTTCGTGAATAAAAAATATTTGAAATTAACAGTTTCTATAACAAGCACCTCACTCTGAAGTACATGCATAACAAAATGGACATTCATGTTTATTATTATGCCATTTTTAACATTTGTATTTTTCTCTGCGATGAAAAAGCGATCAAATAAAAGATTGTTTGGAGTGTACTACTAAAATAATAAAAAATTGAGTTTTATATCTACTACACGACTAAAAAGTTGAAAAATTAAACATTTATAAATAATGTTGGTGTTTGTTACCAAATCAAACCTGTTATCACTTAAATGCCAATATCCTCCATTTGGAGATCTCCTGCAAACAAAATTATCTCCCTTGATCGCTGCGTCGATCGTCCGCCAGGTGGCGTGCACTCATGTCCATCACTCTTTTTCCCATGTTGAGCAAGACCTGTTTTGAGTCAAGGCCGAGCACAGAGGGGAGGATGGGTTGGGCAAATCAACGTTGATAACAGGTTTGATTTGGTAACAAACACCAACATTATTTATAAATGTTTAATGTTTGTGTCCCAAATCTTAACCTGTTATCACTTAAATGCCAGACTCCCAACGGAGGAAGTTGGGTAGCCGGCCTTGTGACTTGCTTTTGGATTAAGCGGAGCACGCCTTGTTCTGATTTTGTAAATCTAATATGCTTAATAATATCCTGATAATTCCCATGTCGTATAGAAGCGTAGGGAGCTCAAGGTATTACAAGTAATGCGGCGAGAGGTGGACTCTGTTCCATCGTTTGCTCGCATACTTGGCTAGATAATCAGATGCCATCGTGATGTCTTGAAGTCCCTTCGTCTCTGGCATGGTATGTCTTCTATACTTACCGAATTGTCGGGATCTTGCTTGCTTGATCGGCGCCCCCCCCCCTTTTTGATAGGAGTGGTAGACTATACCCTGGGCTGTAGCTATAGGTCCAGTGTAGTCATCCTATCTGTCTGTACAGACATATCTGAAGATAGCAATCAGCATGAGTTGAATTGATCGTCCAAGCGCAGGTGTCAACAGTATCGTTCAACGATAAGTTTTCCCCAAAGTGGCCCGGACGTCACACTGGCTCTAATCTTGTGAGACGATGTCTCCATAAAGGAGAAGGAGCGTTGATGGCGAGTTGGTTAAACCAGTCGGCAGTCTTCTTCAACCCAGACGGCAATCATGGACTAGTGATGTCCGCTGATGGGTCTATTAGAAGTGATGAGAGAGGAAGACAGATGGAACCCCTTGTCGGTTCTATAAAGAGTGCTCCAGGCCTCTGACTGGATATAAAAACCTCTTCTCCTCCAGCAGGTACATGAAATCTGTTAGCGCTGGAGTCTGGTACAGTCTTTGGACGTCTGGTCCCTGACGTGTGGAATCGTTCTGAATGACGAAATCCGGGATGGGATGAAAGGATCTGGTTGACCAGTCTGTCATCCCTGTCAAGGAACTAGGTTCTACTGCGCAATGCTCTGATTGCGTAGTGAAGACTGTCATGGAGCTGTCTTGCAGGACAGGATCTTGACTGTAGTTGGTAGAACTGGTTCGAATGGCAGGCGTAAGAATACCCTAGTACCACCTCCCGGTCTCCTTGGGTGGTAATTGATGTGTTCGGCGAGACACCATGGAAAGCTGAAATGCTGGAATGTAGTTGGTTCCGTGGGTGAACTTGACAACCCTGGATGATGCTGAGTGATACCCCTGTGTACTGCTTGACTGAGATTCCCTGCCCTGATACAGATGCAGAAGGGAAGCCCAGCTGTTGCTGGAACAGAAACAGCGTTGGCCACAGGTCCTCTACTATAGTACATTCTCCGGGCTTGATGCGACTGTACAGTAAATAGTAGCTTGCTGCTGTCATTGTCTGTACAATTTGGTCCTGAAGAAAAAACCCTGGTCTGCAAGAAAAATCTGGACCGTAGCAGACGTGGGGGTTCGGCCGTTGCGGGTCCCGGTGTCTCCGTGGAAAAAGTGATATTCCGGTTGTAGTATCTTGTAGGACTTGGAGGAAGCTGTCGGCGGGAACCCTGAAGTGATGTGAAACACATGGTGTTGTGACATGGTATTGCTGATACCGTGCTGTTAGGACCAGTGTCGATGTTTCTAGAAGACAGTGACTGGAATCTTGCTCCCCCCAAACTTGACGCAACTGACGACTGTGCTGAACGTTCGTAATCAATGCTGATGTGTTGTACAACCGCAACCTCCAAGGGGAACCGTCATCTAGCGTAGATATCCCTAAGGAAGATGATGCGTTGCTTGTCTATCGTGGTATCCATGTGATGTGTCGGATATCTGTTGCCGGACTAATGGACCCCTCTAAGCTATGAATTCCGCATCGGTGAATGTGAACTTCTATGTGCTCGGTTGAAACTGACTCCGGCATCGCCATTACAAAAGGGGGGTGAAGATGTTCCGGGACGAGCATCCTTAGATTGCTTGTTCTTGCCCTCAGGATCAGCTGTAGTTGAGAAACTGTAATGAGGAGTACCTGGAGCTAGCCAAAACTGTGCTAGGTCCCGGGTGAGTAGTAGACTGTAGTTCCATCCAACGGACCTCTGGATCATGGTGTTGATGGTCTGGTTCTCGGTGCAGGTTCCATATGCCGGAAACCTGCTTGCCGCTTGAATGTAGCCGTACTACATAATCCGTGGGGTCCCTGGAAATATCCCTGGACCGTCATGATCATCGAGGCAAAACTCGAAAAAGGCCTCTGGAAACGTCGAAAAGTGACGACAATCGGGAGTCGGAGTCCAACTCCTGTAGAGTCGAATATGCTCAGTAAGTGTCCGGCTCCGTCTTCTGGTCCGGTCTCTACTGTCATCCCGATGAATGCTGGAGTCCCAGGTTCTGTTCTGGAGTCCTAATTCGTATTCCGGATTAGAGATGACTTTATCCTCGTGTCCTATTCCAGTGTCCGGGTCCGTGTTGACTTGGCCTTGGAAGGGACCTCAATGTGAAACTAGGCTTGCCCACTGTAGACTGGATGTCTCATCCCAAAGAAAAAAAACGGGTTAAGTCAAAACCGACTAGCCGTTTCTCCCGAAATAGATTCCCCTGATCATGATGTCGGGTGTAGGTGGAGTCCTAGATATCCGATGAGGAGTAGGATCCGGCTCTTAGAAGACTGAGGATGATCGTCAGATGAAGTGTCGGGACTTGGAGTAGACCTCACGTAAGGACTGACTTCTTCGACGCTGATTTTCTATATCATCAGGGTCGCCGTTCTACAATCAGGTGAATGAAGACTCGAAGCTTGGGAAGGATGAAAGGATGACTAGTGGTTTGAAGGTGAAGCTTGAGAACCCTCAATTCTGGCTGACGAGGTTGCCTCTGTCCCGGTTGGAAGATTCCCTCTTTACCTTGGAACTGTCCTTCCTTGTAAGGGCGAACACCCCTCTGAGCATCTAGTTTGGGTTGTCCGAATTCTGGCCTGAGAAAAACCTCCGTGGCGATCTCCTCTGTTAGAGTCGATAAGGCGTCGAAGAATTCCATCTTGGGCCGTGAAAAGGTCAAGGATCCCTCTACTGGATCCTGCATCACCTTGGAAATAGCCGTCAGGAACCAATCAGAGTATGATGTAATTCTGTGTTGTGTCAGCATCATATCTTCCACAGCACAGGCTTGCCTCTGTTGAAGTACCCCCGCTGGTGTGGTGTCCTCGTGAAGTTCAACAGTCTGTCAAGATCCGGTTCAGACTCCGGGCCCTGAACGGTGGATTGTCTCCGTGAAGAGTGTAAGCCCTGTAAGGACCGGGCTCCTGGAGAGATGACGAAGTCTCCAATTGTCGATCCAGTGCGTCGTATAGGTTGGCTGATGCTGGAGATGGTGCGCAGGTTGGCGCAGCTTCCTCCTCAGAAAGGTTTGTTAAAACCGTAAAGAGGTGTCGTAGTAAGTTTTCTCCGTTCCCGGCGAGGTCATCAGGCTGCTTGTCATCGCCGACCACCGGTCTGGGCATCTCTGGAGTCAGCGTATGTACCGCCGCTGTCCTGACTTTGAAGGGTAGCATGTCTTATTCTTCTGCCTCCGCCCGACGTAGGAGGTGAATGAGGATGCCGAGGAAGTGGAACGTCGTGCGTGATCCTCATATCGTGTCATCTCACGGGTCTCCGATGAAGGAACTCTATCCTGGTAAGGGGCTGTGAAGCCTGGAGATGATGTTTCTTGACCAGGCTTGCCTTGGAAGGTACCCCTGGAGCAGAAGTCTGTTCCTTGGGGGCAGGTCCAGAATGGTGATCTACGAGTCCCTGTTCATCTCTGGACTTCCGTTCTATCCCGATGCTCCGGGCTATGGTGATGGTGGGTAGACGTCCGCTCCTCGCCATCAATGCTTGTTGACGAGAAACCGGTGAACGGCTTCTCCCTCGTCTGTTGTAAGGTCGCTCCGGGGTAAGGTCCCTATGGTACCGACTCCGGTAGGCTGGACTAGGTGAAGGGGTCCGACGTCTAGGACGGTCCCTCTCTCGATGATGACGTACAGGATAGGAATCTCGGCGTTGTAACGGTGTGCCACTTCGTTTACGAAATCTGCTTGCCGTAGTACCGAGGTATGGCTTCGTTGTACGGGTCCAAGCTGGAGTAGAGGCCGGCTCACGGCGTTCTGGCTGAGTCCGTTCCTCATAAGTCCGTGACTCCTTGGATGTGGAGTCTCGGTGATCTGTATAAGTCCGTTCTGCTTGAGTCCGTGACTTCTCAGGTGTAGGCTCTCGGCGCGCTGGATAGGTCCGTGTGGTATCCTGCTCCGTGATACGGCTCCGGGTCCATAGTATGGCTCCGGGCTGTAGTTTCCTCCCGCGGTGCTCCGGTATCGGAGTCACGGTGGTCTGGATAGGTCCGTGAGGTCTCCATTTCCGTGGTACGGCGCCCTGGATAGGGCCGTGATCTCTGGATAGGGCCGTGATTCCTTGGAATCCCGGTCCCTGTAGGCCTTTGGCTTGTCCGACTCCCGGCGTCCGGTATAGAGCCGTGACTTCGTGGAACCGGTGAGCTGTGCTTGAGCCGGGGTCCCGCTGTAGTGGTGGAGTCCGTGATCTTGATTCTCGGACTGCCTTCTTCGCCGTGTCTCTCTGTGTCTCCGGGGTACGGCGGTTCTTTGGGGACTTGGATGAACGGGAGTTGGTATCCGAGTACTCGCTTTGATCCATGTCTGTGACGGGGCTGTCTAGTAGAGTCCGTGTCAGCACTCTAGCCGGTGCAGTAGAAGTAAACCGTATCGCCGTGGCTTGGGCTTGACTGGTCTGCACTTTGCCTATCCTCTCGGTATCCCGGTAGTCTCTGTAGGCTCTTGGCTTGACGGGGTCTCGGAGTTCTGCATTGGGCTGATCTCTCAGAGCCATGGTCCCGTATGCTGATCTAAAGTCCGTGGTCTGTAGGTGTGGACTCCCAGTGAGACGTAGACTCTCGGCGTACTGGATAAGTCCGAACTTCATAGGTCCGTGTCGTTCTGTCCCGTAGTACGGCTCTGGGCCGTAGTACGGCCTCTGGAAGTAGCCTCTCTCTCCGGTGGTCGGGTCCGAGGTGCTCTGCAGTCGGAGTCCCGGCACTCTGAGGTGTCGAGGTCCTTGAAGGCCCAGGGTACGGCTCTGTCCCGGGTTCCGGTTCTCCAGGAGGTCCCGGCTGGCAGGCTTGTCTTTCTTGAGTTGCGGAGACTTGGATGAACGGGAACTGTAATCCGAGGTCTGCCCAGATCCGTAGTTGTAACGGCTCTGGTATAGAGTCCGTAGCTCATCTTCTCCGGTGAACCTGAACTAGGCCGTCTTGGGTCTGTAACTTGTTCATCGTCTTAAAATGTAGCTCCAGGGTACTGCTCCTCGTCGTGGAGCTGTGAACGGCTCCGGTATAGAGTCCGTAACTCATCTTCTCCGGTGAACTTGAACTACGCCGTCTTGGGTCTGTAACTTGTTCACCGTCTTAAAATGTAGCTCCAGGGAACTGTTCTTCGCCGTGGAGCTGTGATCCTGTGTCCGTGATCTGTACTGTTTCACGGGACTGTTGTGAAGATTTCACTGGCACCAGTATCGTTTTCACAGATAAGTTGCTGGTAGGAACTTCGTTTACAGCCAAGTCGTTGAAGAGGGCCTGAGTAGCTTGCTTCTCAGCTGGACGTCTTGCCAGGTCAATGGCCGCTCTCCAGAGTTGACTGCGTCGCCATAGGTGACTGTAAACACACCTTTGAAAACAAAGAAAATGCAAGTCTTTAACTGATTAAAACTGACGACATTATTCGTTCCTATAAATCTTTATAGCTGGGCAACTACGTTGGTTCATAATGAACTACGGGAGAGAAAAAATAACCCTAGAGTGCGTCTATAACAATCCAAAAGTTACTGTTTACAGGAGCTCTTCCAAAACAGGTCTTGTCACCAAGACTGCAAGGAAAAAGAGTGATGGACATGCGCGGAGTGCACGCCACCTGGCGGACGATCGACGCAGCATCAAGGGAGATAATTTTGTTTGCAGGAGATCTCCAAATGGAGGATATTGGCATTTAAGTGATAACAGGTTAAGATTTGGGACACAAACATTGAGTTTTATTGTACTTTTAGCGCGCAAAAAAAATTGAGTTTTTCAAGTTTTGAAATTGAGTTCGATAAAGGATTTTCGTCTGAAAAAAACCCTGAAAGCATACATGTAGAGCAAACAATAAGGTCTGGAATAGGTGATGTGGTACAGACAATAATGTCTGGAATAGATTACCTGGGACAGACAATAACATCAGCCCCATGTGGGATTACTGGTATATAAGTTAATCCCATGTAGGATGGATAGGTCAGTGCCGTCGGATTACTGGTGCATAGAGCAGTCCAGTGTGAGATTACTGCTGGATAGGTCAGTCCCATGTGAGATTACTGCTGGATAGGCCAGTCCTGTGTAGGATTACTGCTGGGTGGACCAGTCCTGTGTGTTATTACTGATGGATAGACCAGTCCCCTGTGGGATTACTGCTGGATAGTCCAGTCCCAAGTGGCATTACTACTGGATAGGCCAGTCCTGTCTTGGATTACTGCTGGAGAGATGAGTCTCGTATGGGATTAATGCTGGATAGGGCAGTCCCGTGTGGGATTACTGCTGCATAGGTAGTCCAGTGTGGGATTACTGCTGCATACGGCAATCCTGTGTGGGATTATGGCTGGGGAGGTCAGTCCCATGTGAGATTACTGCTGGATAGGCTAAACCTGTGTGGGATTACGGCGGGATAGGTCAAGCCCATGTAGAATTATGGCTGGATAGGTCAATGCCATGTGGGATTACTGCTGCATATTGCAGTCCAGTGTCATATTACTTCTGGATAGGTCAGTCCCATGTGAGATTACTGCTGCATATAGGCCAGTCCTGTGTGGAATTAATGCTGGATAGGCCAGTCCCATGTGGGATTACTGCTGGATAGGCCAGTCAGACTGGAATTGCTGCTGGATAGGTCAGTCCCATGTGGCATTACTGCTGGATAGGCCAGTGCCATTTGGGATTACTGCTGGATAGGTCAGTCCTGCGTGAGATTACTGCTGGATAGGCCAGTCCCAAATGGGATTACTGCTGGATAGACCAGTTCGATCTGGGATTACTGCTGGATAGTTGAGTTCCGTATGGGATTACTGCTGGATAGGTCAGTCCCGTGTGGCATTACTGCTGGATAGGCCAATGCCATTTGGGAATACAGCTGGATAGGTCAGTCCCGTGTGGGATTACTGCGGGAGAGCTGTGACCCAGGAAAACATGAAACATGTCTACCAAGTTTTATAATCATCCCACGAAAGGTTCAACAAACTTTCCATGTACAGATGTACATGTAAACTTTTGCCCAACAAAAACCTTATCAATGGGAAGGTATAAAGTCTAAAATGCAATAATTAGGACAAAAATTCATATTTAATGTCATATTTCTTAAATAGCACATGCACATCATCGAATCATATTGAACACGGGTAGCAAGTGTCAAACTCATCCAATGAAAGCTGACAGCTTCAGAAAACTTTCCATGTACAGGTGTACATCTATATACATGTACATTATTATTGGCAGATTACCTAGACAAAACCCTAAGTATGAACAAAAATTGATATTTCATCTCCTAAATAGCACAGGTACATCTTCTAATCACAAGAAACATGTGTACCAAGTTTCATAATCATTCAATGACAGCTGCCAACTGTAGCAAACTGTGGTGTACAGATGTACATGTGCACTTCAGCTAAACGCAAAACTCCATCATTTGCCATAATTTGGAGAAATATTAATATTTCATCTCAAGAATACCACAGGTACATTCTCTAATCATAAGAAACATGTGTACCAAGTTTTGTAATCATCCAATGAGAGCTGACAACTGCAGCAAACTCACCATGTACATGTACAGGTATACATGTAGAGGCCTACATGTACAATTTACCAAAACAGAAAACTCATTCATTTGCCATAATTTGGAGGAAAATTAATATTTCTTCTAAAAAATAGCACAGGTACATCCTCTAATCATAAGAAACACGTGTACCAAGTTTCATTATCACCCAATGAGAGCTGACAACTGCAGCAAACTCACCATGTACATGTACAGGTATACATATAGAGGCCTACATGTACAATTTACCTAAACAGAAAATTCATTCATTTGCCATAATTTGGAGAAAAATTAATATTTCTTCTCAAAAATAGCACAGGTACATCCTCTAATCATAAGAAACATGTACACCAAGTTTCATAATCATCCAATGAGAGCTGACAACTGCAGCAAACTCACCATGTACATGTACAGGTATACATGCAGAGGCCTACATGTACAATTTACCTAAACAGAAAACTCATTCATTTGCCATAATTTGGAGGAAAATTAATATTTCTTCTCAAAAATAGCACAGGTACATCCTCCAATCATAAGAAACATGTGTACCAAGTTTCATAATCATCCAATGAGAGCTGACAACTGCAGCAAACTCACCATGTACATGTACAGGTATACATGTAGAGGCCTACATGTACAATTGACCTAAACAGAAAACTCATTCATTTGCCATAATTTGGAGGAAAATTAATATTTCTTCTCAAAAATAGCACAGGTACATCCTCTAATCATAAGAAACATGTGTACCAAGTTTCATAATCATCCAATGACAGCTGACAACTGCAACAAACTTTCTAAGTACAGATGTACATGTGCACTTCAGCTAATCGCAAAACTCATTCATAGAGATTTTAACATTGGAGCACCCCAGGTGGCATACCCACCCCCCACATTTTTTTAATATTTTTTCTAATTCTTCTAGATTTTTTTTTAATTTGCTAAACCAAAAACCTTATCGACACGGACACCGCCACCGCCACCGACGACGACATCCTCTTTCCCCCCTCACAATATCTCCCCTTTACTTCGTAAGGCGAGATAAAAATGAGGAATTTCTAGATGAATATTTTCATCATATTATATCTTGTCCGAAAGCTTGGAGTATGGTCTTTAACACAATGTAGCTTCATTCATGTTCATGACAGTGTAGATACCAGCTTGAAACTGATTAAAATGCAGACACAAAATCACGATTTTTACGAATTTCAGGATTTGGGTTACAGTGACCTTGACCTACATTTTGGTACGTGACACATTCTGTCCCCCTAATGTATATATTGACACAAAAAATATACTTTTAATGATTTCTTGAATTTGGGGTCACAGTGACCTTTGACCTTGACCTAATTTTTGGTATGCAACACATCTTTTCCCCCTACTGAATTCACTCACAAAAAATTAGCAATTTTCAATAATTCCCTCATTTTTAGGCCACACTGACCTTTGACCTTGACCTACATTTGGTACATGACACATCGGCCCCCCCTAGGGTATCCACTCAACAGAAATTTGACCTGTAGATAGAAAACTGTCAATGATCAACGAATTCCTGATTTTTAGGCAACAGTGACCTTTGACCTATGACCTAACCTCAATTTCAGTACCCGGTACACAACACATCATTTCGACCCAGTGTTTCCACTCATAAAATAATTGGAACTGTGTACAGAAAACGGTCACAGGCATAGACCAGACACTAACGGTCCAGTGATTTCCTGATTTTTAAGCCGGTGACATTTGACCTTGACCTCCATTTTGATACACGACACATCGTCTCCCCTCAGGGTATCCACTCACCAAAAATTGAAACTGTAGATAGAAAACTGTTCCAAATATAGACCGGACATGAGGGACGGACAGACGGATGAAAACTGCCATCACATAAAAACGTCCACATTTTGGGCAGGCGTATAATACATTTATGTGTTGAAGTGAGTTTTCAGTGCAAATAACTTGTTGTTTTTTTCCGATCTCCAGTGAGAATACACAAATGACCTTCACTGTTAAAAACTGGTGGGCAGCCATATCAGTGTCTGTCCACACAGTATCTCACCATATAAAATATCCTAAAATTAATCCCGGGAATGATTATTAGGATGTGTACAGCATAAACACTTCCTTGTGCTCCTTATTTCTGATCTGAAAGTGGCAGATGCTGTAATCGCACATACCTGAACAACAGCTACTATGTGGTAAAGGTGTGTCAGTTCTATGATTGTTCATTGGCATATTTCTACAAATGTTTTCTCTGAACCAATGAAAATCATCGTAACACTCTGACATTTTGATGTGTGAAAAGAGATGAAATATCAGAAAACATCCAGACAAACAACGACAACAACAAACTCCTCTAAATCCATCTTCATGGGTTAGACGATCACTCGTCAAAACCTGCTAACAATTCGGCAAAAATGTTGTGACGGTTGAAAGCCTGAAATATTCGTTCAAAAGATCATACAAATCTTGCATGTGTCAAAAAATCTTGCCTGGGTCAACTTGAACACATACCTAATGTCTTGTTGTTGCTGTATCCACTCTTTCCACTAAGTTCGCCATAAGATCTGGTCTGGACCATAACCCGGTATTCTTCTCCTGGGGTCAAACTGTCTACGAGGGTCACTATAAAACCACCACCAGTCCCAGAAGCTGTCCTTACTGCACCCAAGGTAGCTGACCCTGTTGTTACTGGATTAGATTCAGTCCCAGGATACACAGTCAGATTTAGGCCATCTACTCTACCTTCACCAAACGTTATAGTCAATGTCATCTGGAGGGTCTGTATGTCTGTGATCACCACATTGGAAGGTATGCTGGGAGCTGGAAATATCAGAATAGCAACAGATGTTATACAAGCGTTCAATGGAACCAAATGGCCAGATTGGAAAGGCGATCAGAGAATGTAGCAGATCCTAAGACTGCATAATAATATATTCTGCATCTGTGAGACAAGAATAACTGTAATGTATGATATATGAGATGAAGGTTGAAATATCAAGGGTGCACTCCACACTTGCCACGGTTTCGCATGAAGTGGCCCCTCCCTAATTTCATAATAAGGAAGGTCGCCTGTTTTTGACAGCATGGTCATTCTTCTTCCCTTTCTACTAACTGATATCTATAGTATCACCTTGCTGGATGGAACCAATTCTTCAAACGGGGATATAACAATTTCTAGTCTATCGCACCTACTCGCCACTACAGAGTTAAACGTTTCCGGAAGTGAATATCTGGCAGGCCAAAATCCTCACTTTTTCGGGAAACGAAAATGATGATTCCTTTATGGCGATAAAATTTTTACAAAAAACGAGCAGGTCGACCCCCTGTTTTTTTTGCCTTTTTAAAATGCTCGTTGGACGGAGAAACGTCCACATGTCTAACAAGAAAATCATTTCGTTTGTTTTCTCTGGATGGTGGATCGAATTTGACATATTTTCGTACATTTTATGGAGTTTTCCAGAAAAGTTGAAGAAGGTTTAAGGAGGATTGCACGTCTTTCCTTTTCAATTTCAATAGCCCACTTGTCTTCTGGAATAATGGCATGAGTGTGCCCATTCGGAAAATATATAATTTTACAGGGGTTTTGTTAAAGATTTTGCATATATTTAAGGACGAAGATTCGAACCCATGTCTATTTTTAACCGCACATCATTTAGGTGTGGAATGCACCCCAAGAAGTGTAATTAGAAGAGGGGTCATTGATCATGGGAGAATGTTAATGGATTAATCTTATTTCATCATGAGAGAGAGGGGGGGGGGGAGGTATATACCCCAGGCATGCCAGGGTGTAGTGCATGTGTACAATCAATGCAGTATCAGGTATGCTATCTGAAAATATCAGCAAATGGGGTCGGGCGAGGATTAGTTTCAAGATTCAAGATTTTATTGTACGAACACCAGATATGGCAGAGTACAAGAGTAAACATGCAGCTTCGCATAAAGATTGAAGCCTTTCGGGTGGCACATCATTTGAGGTTGCACATCACTGACAATGACAATACATTTATTATAAAAATAGACTTCTATGTCAGTGATGTTGAAGTTGGATTGAAAGAGGAACTATATTATAAAACTTGAAATAAAGATTACCTTTTTTTTTCCAAAAGTAAGCTTATACATCTCATGTTGTATACATGAGGAATACATGTACATATGTGTAGCACGTTCTTGGTGTACATACAGTACGCCCAAGAATTAAACTGGTCACTGCTCGCGAAACGTTGGGTTCATCTTTCGCGAAACATTCGCGAAACGTTCGCGAAAGGTTGATAATAACTTACGATGATTTCATATTTATTTCAAAGCTTTCGCGAAAGGTATAGGTCACGATTGTAACTGACGTAAAGCGATCCGTATTTGACAAGACAAGATGACAACAAATGCGGGAGTGTTGGATCTTCGGGATGCGGGGTATGTTTTAGGACCACTATTCTCGATTTCACCCAGCAAGAATTTCTTGCAACAAAATTGAGTTTCTGGAACGAAATAGGCAGAAAATACAGTCTACGAAGCAAAAGAAAATCTCCACTCACGTTGTCAACGTTGTTGTTGTTGAAAAGGCCATGTGCGTATCGAATACGGCACAGCTAAAAGTTTTGTGCCTTACTTCCCTAGTTTTAGTGAACGCTTCCAATTCGATTCGTCGGGAACCATGCAATGCATTTCTTTATGCTAGAAAGTATGGGTTTGCGATTAATACGAACGGGTCACGGGGTGGAAGTTTCCAAACGACCACGAGGGATGACAGCTAGCCTACAACGCCCGGCAGCAGAGAGACGTGTGCCAGCAGTCAGCCGTCATCATTTTTCGGCTACATCCCGTACCGTTTCGTTTCAACACGAAATAAAAGGTGAAATGTCCAGCTATACCAAGGATTGAAAATACATCAAAACCAAACGTACAAATTGTCTGAATAAAGAAGTTTCACGTGTGCATGACGAGAGCTGCAATCAATCATGATCGGGTTGTCTAGAGCATTGACTGGTCTACGGTTGAGCTTGGTATTTATTATGGCCGTCTTGAATTTACAGCCGTTTGGTTTCCTTGCATGTACAACGTTTTCGGAAATTGCAAATTTCATTCTCGTAGGATACATTTTCTGCAATAAAATGCAATTCAAGGAAAATTTAACACTTTCATTTCAAATTGTGTCGGGGGAATTTCAAATTCAAGTCTTAGAAAAAAAAATGCCTAAACCACTTTTTATTAATCACACCAATTTTCCTCTAGAATTATATCATATCTCGTTGATTTGAATCATTATCTTGAAACAAAATGCCGCTCTCTGCCACTGCAATATAAATGCATCCAGTTAAAGATGAAAACTTTAAAATAATGAGTGTTTATTTTTCATGTGATGAAAACTTTTTAATGAAAGTACTCAAAGTACTGATGTCTGGATCGCCAATAATGGATTTCAAGTTTCACTGAAAACGTTTCAGCTGGCATGTTTCAGTCGATAGCAGATGTATGGATAAATGTGGAGATTTTCTCCAATTTGTGGACGAGTCTGTTTGGGAAATCACAACTGGAACACAGTTTAGTCTTCAAGGAAGTGAATTCGTGAAGGCGGTTCATTTAGAAATATGCTAGGTCTTCATGGTAGCAAGAAACTATCTACAGTGATATGGTTAAAAGTGGATCGTCTGCGTCAATGTCTTCTACCAGTTTTTGCGAGCAGATTTTCATAATTCATGCAATTTTATTGTGACAAAGCGACAAATATGCGAGGAGACTGGATAGTTTTATTAATGTGTTTTTATTTGTGTAGCACAGATATTTGCAAGAGCTGCATGAGTTTGTTAAGTCCCCATTACTCCTATGCCTGCATGGTGTTATAGTAAATTTGTTTGTTGACAACGTGCGAAAATTCCTGTTGTTGTTGCTGTACGATCATTGCCTATATAATTTAGTTTGAAAAAGTTTGAACACCACCAACAACAAAACTTTTCGAAAGCGGTACCGGACAAATTCTGTTGTTTCCACTTTCGAAAAGTTTTGTTGTTGTTCAAACTTTTTGAAACTAAATTATATTCGGAGAGCAGAGTCCCCCGGAATACATAAATTTGCAGTGGACAGGATCCGGTCAAGTTCACAAGACGAGAAAAATGTAAATACTATTGTTGTTGCTTCGACACATATCTCCTCTGGAAATATATTCCATGCAGTATGCGTACACATTAAAATAGTAACGAACGCCGACTTCACGGGAAAGAACGTACGAGTGTTGAAAACTGGTGTCTTCATAATCCCAGAACCTGAACCTGTCAAGTGCGACAGTCGGATCAAGGAACAAGATTTGCAACGTATGATCGTACAGCAACATTAACAGGGATTTTCGCACAAATTGTCTCTCCAACGCTATCGTTGTCAACAAACAAATTACGAACTATAAACACCAGCCATATATATTATAAGTAATCTGACTTACCGCAAACTCAGACAGATGCAAAAAGTGCACCGACGACAAACACGAGGTGGGCAGCTTACCATATTACCAGGTCATCGATTTACATTTACAACAGTCTACGGTGACAGCACAGTGCTGGCATGAGTTATCGCCTGGTGGGCGCTGAGAACCGGGTTTGGGCCGATCGCCCGGAACCAAAGAACAAAAAAATAGTCCACGGATTTAAGCAATCCCTGGGCGAAGAAATGAATATGAAATACACTCAAATTCAGATTTCGTTTTATTTCTAGTTCACATGAAACGATTACGACTGTTTTTTTCTTCATTTTCTGGTTAATACCCTGATATAAGACTCAACACAGTGAAAATCACTGGCGGAGTGATACAGGTTAACTCAGGGTCATCATATTATAGTGCACGTACACATTTGCATAAATTTCGTGAGTGGCAGCATAGTCTGGTCGACACCGCTACGCGGTGGCGATCCAGACAAAAAATGAGTTTTTTAATTCATGGGATGAAAACTTTCAAAAAATGACTTTTTGCAGACCTTCGGGCGTGCTGAAAAAACTGAGTTAGTTCTGTTGAATTTGGGAACTGAGTAGATGAATTTTTTTTGTCAAGAATAACCCCTGTTCCGCCAATGAAGCAATAACATTTTTTTTAATGTCTGCTCAGAGTTGTTTCCCCTCTTCATAGCAACTGGGCACGCCTCTTATGAACGGCTGGCTGACGCCATGTTTTAGATCGGGCTTCATGCACTGCGAAGTTCATTTGGATGTGAAAGATTTCAGTTATAAAAACAAGCCATACAGCACAATGAACTCAAATAAGGGGCAGATTATGCGACTTTTTGACTAGATGAATACGGTGATACAGCTCCCGATTTTACGATCTCGATTTTGGGTGAATCACGGTTTGCTCATGGACTGACGAAGAAAACCGGTGGGCCTACGTCGTCGTGATTTTATAGTTGCAATTCATTCGCAAAATAAGGTATATGGACCTAATTAATGCCATTAATAACAAAACACACGAGCAAATGAAAAATAAATAGTTGACAGACAAGAATATAAACATTTTACGACATATATTTCCTCAAACATCGTTCGCGTATTCCTTTCGCGAAAGGTTCAATTCTGACATTTTCTCGCAAATGGTATGGCAAGAGGTGCTGGCGAATCGTTCGCGAAACGTTCGCGACATTTTTCGGCTATCCTTCGCGAATTTGACCAGTTTAATTCTTGGGTGTACTGTATGTTTTAAGTTTGGTAATCATGTGTGCTGGTTTTGTTTAGTTATATGAAGAGTTATATTAAGATATGGTTTTAATGAAAACCGGTCATTTCATGTTTTCCTAGCTTTAAAATTTTGCTAATATTTATTGGATGTCCGTAAATCATATGATGTGGTATAGAATGATTTGATACCAAAATTGAAGGAACTGTCTTTCATTTAAGGCGACACAAAATTCAAAACTAACAGGGGTTCAGTGCTGCACGGGAATTGGTTATTTAATTTTGTACTTTAGATATGTCATCAAACTATTAATAATTACCATAAAGGAAATTTGGCATGTGTGTTTGTGTACATGTATATACAACGTACACTGCATCTCATACCTAACAGTTAGTTTCAGAGATACAGGGTGGAGCTCTGTACCGGGGGTGGGGGGAGAGGTGGATATACCCCCAGGGTGTAGCGGATGAGTGCTATCAATGCAGTATCAGATACATGTATGCTATCTAAAAATATCAGCATATAGGTCAGGTGAAGCTTAGTTTTGGAGATACAGGGTGGGGCTCAGTTACGGGGGTGGGGGGTGGGGATATACCCCAGGGTGTAGTGGACGAGTGTAGTCAGTGCAGTATCTGATCTGCTATATGAAAATATCAGCATATGGCGTCGGGCGCGGCTTAATTTTGGAAATAGAGGGCGGGGCTCTGTTCCGGGGTGGGGGAAGATGGGGATATACATGTACCCCCAGAGTGTAGTGGATGAGTGCAGTCAATGCAGTATCAGATATGATATCTGAAAATATCAGCATATGGGGTCGGGCGAGGCTTAGTTTCGGAGATAGAGGGTGGAGCTCTGTTTTGAGGGTGGAGGAGAGGAGGATATACCCCCGCAAGGTGTAGTGAATGGGTGAAGTCAATGCAGCATCTGGTATGGTATCATATGGGGTGGGGCGAGGCTTAGTTTCGGAGATAGATGGTAGGGCTCTGTTCCGAGGGTGGGGAAACGGAGAGAGGGGGATATACCCTCAGGGTACAGTGATTGGGTGCAGTCAATGCAGTATATGGTATCTGAAAATATCAGTATATGGAGTCGGGCCAGGGGTTTAGCCAGAATCAGGAAACAGGGCGTCTCACCCATGTACTATCACAGGACAAATAGGCCGGGGTCCAAGGTCCGCCTAGGCCCCGGAAGCCCCAGGGGTTTAGATGCTCTGAGATGCATTCTAGGGCATTTTTGGCCATGCAGAGAGCACATCTCTGAACCTCTTTCTACATACTTTCTGGTCATTTTATACAGTATAACACAGGAAGGAAGCAATCAGAGATTGCTCAATTGTATGCCCCCCCCCCCCTTCCACTTTAATCCAACACTGCCCCGCCATTGTTCTGTTCTTTATTGGTTGGTGGAGGCCTAATTTGGATAATTATAAATCTGTTTCAGTCACTTTTTTGCCATGCCTCACATAATACATATTCCAAGTATCAAGCAACAAGTGATAATACGATGCTTCGATGCAAGCTGGTCGCCAGGGCTTTCGCCAAATCCGAAAATGTGACCTGGTCATGAGACCTACATTCCTTGGGAGTATATTGTGATGAATTTATGAAGCGATCAGTGAACTTTGAATTTTGCACCCAATTCACTGTTTTTGGGGCAATTTCATACTTCAGGACCTATGTTGTTTGCTTTGGAATGTAGAATAACATATAATATAGCCATTTTCCTGGTTCAAATCGGTTATGGACCTCTTAACTCTTGAAAATCATACCGGAACTCGGAAAAAACTCTACGCTGCACAACTATGAGCCACTGGCCACATTCCATGCAAGTTTCAATCCTGTCCATCACATATTAACCGAGATATTGCCCGGACAAGAAATTCGGACGGACAGACGGACGGACAAAGCGATCGCTATATGCCCCCCCTCTAGTTAGAGGGGGGGCATAAAAATGGAGCAAAATGATCACTATCACTCTCCTAAATTTTGAAGGAGAATTTTGATCACTCTCCTCAAAATTGCCAATGCAATGAAGAATGATACTGGAGAGAGTGATAACTCGTATCACTCACGCAAACTAGAATCCAGGAGAGTGATTATATATTTTTTTTATTTTAAATTATATTTAACAATTGTTCACTTTTCATTATATGTTTAGTTTTGTCTGTTCATTTATATTCATACATGAAGATTCTATATCACCGGTTTTTTTTCCTTTTATTTTATTTAATGCATTTTATTTAATGCGTTTTTGAACTGGCCATCTCAATGTCACACACTGAGGTTGGCCGTCTCAAAGACGGCGAGACGCATTGCTGGCTAAACCTATGGATCGGGCGAAGCTTAATTTGTATAATACAAGATAGAGCTCAAACTTTTACAAAACCTTGAACACAAAACTTGTATCCTGGAATGTTGACGACGGACAACCAGCCAACCAGCCAGCCAGCCAGACAACATCAATCCATCTAGATATCTTTTCCAGAGGCCACAGCCATACTGGGTTCAATCAGCCTGTAGTGTGAATTGTTTCACATCGACATGTATTGCTGGTACACACACTCTCAACGAATCATGCAAATTGAGATATAGAGGTTTGTCTGTAAAATTGAGGGGATACTAATAGATTGTGTATAGATTGTGACTTATCATATGTGAAGGTGGAATATGTTGGAAGGAAAAAGGTAAGCAAGAAGCATGCAAACGGCAAAGGCAATGCAGCTGACTGAAGACTAAACGGTGACAAAAATTGCCTGAACATATATCTCCTTTAAAAGTTCAAATCATTACATGGCCAATGATGAAGGTTCTTCTATTTATACAATGTACTGGGAGTTGTTCTAGTTTTCCCCATATATTGAACTAGCAAACTACCCATCCCATGAAGTGACGGTGAATGGAGGAACTGGATATGGACCATAACGGACAGGTGAGGGCCGATATGGTTCATACAGTAAGATAGCTAAGTACAGGTACAGATCACATGGCCACAATTTGCATCTATTCCACTGGGATTCCAGTGAATTCCAATGAAATTGTCAGTACGGAGATACACTTGCCCCTTATTATAATGCTGAATGTGGGTGACAAACACACATACACTATAGATGAGTAGGAACTATGGAAAAGTTTCACTGCAGCATTATTCATATTGCACCTTTATATTGGGGGACACAACAGTGATCGTGCTATTAAAGCTGAAAACCGCTCTACAATGAACTTTGTTATAATGAGGGACAACTGATTTTAATCATTTCTGGTAATGCGAAGTCTCATTTCAAGTTTTTCAAATCATCCCATAACCAAGGATACTATGACTGCGAACACTGAAACATGTTTGATGTTGCCTATGTTGCAAGATCACTATAGTATGGAAATGGACAGAGTAGGCTATTTTGTTATGTACTGTTAACTAACTCAACAGTGTGGTCACATTCCTCTTTCCCTGCCTCATTTCAACACAGGAAATGACGGTCTAAAACTCGTGTTCCGGTTCCCCATTGCTGGGTGCCACATATACTAAGCATATTTTAAGACTCACCGAAAGTAACTGCAGCAGAGCTGGGGTCACTGTAACTGCTCTCTGCGGTATTATCAGTTGTACCAGATAAAGTTTTCACTCTGGTAGTGTACTGGTACCCTGGTATAAGTCCTGGTGTTAGGCCTGTTACAGTTACAGTTCTGAGGCCTGTTGCAGTGATTGTTTCAGTCAGTACCCCTGTTCCTGTAGATGTCGGTCCTCCCCCTATCAGCTCCACTGTAATCCCGGTCAGTTTACCAGGAGCCAGGCTCATACTCACATTCACACCAGAGGTGCTTAATATTTCTATGGTTGACACAGCAGTTGGTAAAACTGGAGCTGAGAATAGAAAAGGGCAGGCACAAAGTTATGAACTCATACAGTACAGTAGCTCATCCTGGCTGTCAGTCAGAGTCTTACATAGTTTTCCAGGCTTGGATCCCACTGCTTCTAGCTCCTGACAATCCGTAAATTTGAAAAATCAACTCCAAAACAGATGGCGTTTTATGTCTTTAAAACTCACTGATACATTCACAATTTTCTTATGCCTTTTGAAATATAGTTAATATATGCTTTGATGAACAACAACAAATGCATGAATTAAAGATATCGTACGAATCTGCAAAAGTTCCAAAGATTGAAAGAATATATTTCTTTGATTACAATACCAAGAAATTAATGACAAATATTAAACATTTATAATCAATGTTTCTATTTGTTACTAAGTAAAACCTGCTTTAATTAATGCCTTTTATCTCCGATTAAATGCACAATCAAACGTAGAAAAACGGAAGTTAAAAGAAAAAATCAACTCCCCTAGGAGTTGTCTGCCCCTAGGAGAGCTCTCCCATTCAATCCAGCGTGGTTACTATAAAGGTCATTGTAAGCCTTATTCCAATCCTCTTTCTCAAACCGAGACCAGTAGTATACAAGGCCGCGGTACGAGGGGAAGGAAGGGAGGGCACATTAAATTAAAGCAGGTTTGACTTAGTAACAAATAGAAACATTGATTATAAATGTTTAATATTTGCTACCTAAGTCTTAAACCTGCTTTAATGAATGCCTCAGTACCAACATATGGAGGTGGGAACCTCGGTCTTGAAGTAGTTCCAAAAGTAGGCTAAGTAACCGCTGGAATGACACAGAAAAACATGGTATGTATTAGCATGAAGAAATCAATCAATCAACAATTTTAAACCTGGTCAAGGACGAAAGGTTAAAATGTGAATAAGATACAGTTGTACTTATCTTGATTGCTACATCCATGTAGCTGTGCTTGTGGTGTGGAATTAATTTCAACCGAGAGAGGACCCCTACCCGCAGGATGTTAGGTCTACTCGGGAAGTCGTCTATACCAAGAAGAGGGACCCCTACCCGCAGGTTGCTAGGTCTACTTGATAAGGCTTTCTGCATGCAAAATCTTGGCTGTTCCTAAGTCCGGGTGAAGCAGATAAACAGTCCGTGCCTAGAGGTCGCCAAGCCACACCACTCTCAGTCCACAAACGTCTACGTCCCACTTGCTTCTTGGGAGTTCAGCGTAGATGACGTAGCTGAGATCATGAGAAGGAAGTCAGATTCAACCTGTAAGACACAATCAAAACCGCAATTAAGGTAAAGATCACACTCACCATGGAGTCAGGCATCTTAGAGTAATGATTTAGTGTCCGACATCTCTTAGAGGATCCAAGGTCGTCCATCTGACTTATTTCTTCCTTCAATATGTGATCAATCAAATGTGGACCAATAGTATGAATGAGATGAGATGATACAGCAATTTGCAGATTTGCTGCGATGATACAAAATGCCGCCCCCCCCCCTTTTTTTTTAAAAATTTAGTTGACCACGTGCTGGGCATCTATATGCGGCCCAAGCATGGTCATCCTATCTGACTGGACTGACATATCTCTTAGAAAGAAATTGATGAACGTGGAGTTCGCCGTCCAGACAAGATTGGACAATGTCAAGGAGGAGCAGGTTCTTCCATAAATCTCAACAAAAGAAACCTGGCCGGTAAAGCCGAGGGTAATTATGGAGTAGTAATAGAAGATACTAATCTAACCTATCTTTTGAGTGTCTTCCTCCATGTAGTTGGGATGACACAGATAAGGGAATAAACATGAGACAATTAATAAGCAACAAGAAAACCCTGGTCAGAGACGAAAAGGGTAAATCATAGATATGATACAGATATACTTATTCTTGAGTGCCTCCATCCATGTAGCTGTGGTCGTGGTGTGATATGCAAACTCTACCAAGATGTCAGGATCCTCTATCACTCGGGTTGTTAGGTCTTCTTGGTCTTAGAGGGCGCCAAGCCAACTTGTCCTGTGAGTTGAGCGTAGGAGACACAGCTGAGATCATCCAGAGGAAAGTCAGTTTCAAGCTGAAAGACACAAGCAAAACCGTAGTTAAGGTAAAGATTAAACTCTCAAAGTGTCAGACCTCTTAGATTGATGATTAGAGAGTCCATGGTCGTCTATCCGACTTATTCCTTCCTTCAAAGACGATCATGATGAAGCTTTAAAATTGAAACATACTTGAGAAAATGTTGGCTTGGAGAACCCGGGAATCGATTCCGGTACCTCTCGCATCCAAAGCGAGCGCTCTACCATTTGAGCTAGCTTCCCTGGAGCAAGATGGCTGCCTTGCTGCAATGGTGACAAATTCTGCCCCCCCTCTCTTCCTGAAAGAACTAACCACGTGCTAGGTAGCCCTTAGTGGCCCAAGCATGGTCACACTATCTGACTGCACTGACAAAACACACAGATAGAAATTTGTGAACGTGGAATTTGCAGTCCAGACACAAGAACTGGACAATATCATGAAGGGACAAGTTCTTCCATAAAGGCCATGTGTAGCGATGGTACGAAACACATTAGAAGAAGTGGAAGCCAGTAGTGGGGGCGTCAATAGTATATCTACCTTCTGGCAATTGATAAGACTATTTTATGGTCTTCTTCAACTACGTGGCTTTTTAAAATATCAAGCCTTGCTGACCGGTGAAGGGATATGATAACCGTAGCCGAAAGCCGCGAACGAAATCGGTATGAGTAAGATAGTGACGGAAGGCTCGAACAGGATCTAGCAGAAGATCGACCACGAGGCCATGTACAAAGTCTGACAACGCAGGAATGGAGTACGACGTTGAGCGCACGGACCTGAACGAACAGACTCATTTTTGGCAATAAAATCAGGAATGGGCCGAAAAGAATGCAAGACCAATCCGCTGTCCAGGTCATAGAAGATCTTTCAAGAGCATAAAGATGAGACACTCTGGACGTCAAAGCAAACGCCGCCACAAAGGTCGTCTCATAAGACACAGCTTTTATAGACGCAGACTCTAAGGGTTCACAAGGTGGTAAATCAGGGCACACAGAACCACACCGATATCCTATTTCGGTAACAGTTGGCGAGTACAACGCGACTGTAATGCGAAGGCATGAATAAGCGCAGAGATATAAAGTCGGTACCAAAGGTAAGACGTAACACGCTAGCCAGAGCAGATCGATAGCCTTCCATGGTGCTAATATGAAACTCCGTATCCTGGTGAAGGTGAAGGAGGAAGTCAATTACGAGGGAAATAGAATCGGAAACGGTATCACGTGCTCGGCACAAGGACAAATATAGGAACGTAGCAAGTAAGGTCCTACATATAATAAACAACCTTAAGGTTGATGACAGAACCATAATGTCAAAGTCTAACCATTGGTGTAACGGTCTATACAGGAATAAAGTTCTTGATGGAGAGAGCCGGAAAAACTGTCCAAGTACACCACGAAAACATTGTGTTGTTTAAGCACAATCCTAAGGTAAATGGATCTCAACACAATGTTTGTGTGTTAAAGTCCACATGGTTCTTTGTTAAAACAAAACTGTGCTGAATTCAATTAAAGGTGACTAGTCCGTCATTCACATTCCCGCCGTCGTCCCCAGAGAATATCCACGTCCATAATCCAAAGACCTATTCCATATAACAGTATTTGACCAAATACTGCTGATTCCAATACAATTTTGATATTCTGAACTCCAGACTGGAAACAACAAGGTCTGGACAGGACTCTCTTCGTAGAGTAACGACGAACCTAAGTAAATCACAATGTGAAAAACCGGAGAAGAATTGATACAAGTGGAAAGATGACGCCAAACGAACGGACTTCCCCTCCCGCCGACGACCGACGATGAAGAATCAAAGGAGGTGCCGATGAATGGATATAAAATATGCATCTCGCAAATGAAGAAATGACGTGACAAACGGCGTTATGGCGTACCGGAAACGTCTAACCGATGTAATAGAACGACGCAGAGGTGTATGAGAGACCCATGACGGCGTAATGAACATGCCGTCAAAGGTGTAATAGGAAAGCGTAATGTGAAAAATGCGAGAAACGTTGTATATGATAAACAACGTAGTGATTTCCTAATTCACAACAACTTAATGTATATACATGCTCAAACTGGAGCAGGATACAAACTTATAAAAGTACACGACGTAACCGAAAAGGCGTTGCAAACAGTAACCCCGAAGTCGATTGTAATAAATTTTCCTTCTCTTTAAACGCAGTAGAGATGAACATATTAAATGTTTGTAGCGTTAATCACCAAATGTAAGCTCAATGAGATAAATGGGATTATGGATCTTTGTGTCAGTGAACATGAAATAATGTGTCAATGAATATGGTTACATTATGACCTCTCCCGATGTAATTTGTCTCCTGTACATGAAATTCAGTACTGGAGTTTTATATGGAGAGAATATTAAACATTTACAACAATGTTACTAACAATAACCAAAAAGTCACACAATCGACATCCAGAACAAAGATTTTTCCAGGAAACCACATTTAAAGTCTCTCGCCGGCAGGAAGATTTAGAATTTGAAATGACCCAACACGAACAAAATTTGTCGAGAAGAGGAAGAACAGTAAGAACATTACTAAAGAGCAGTTTGATGCTCTAGTAGACTGTACCGATAATATATACTTGGTAGAAAGAAACCATAGAAGACTTCACGACTTACGTGTCATTAGGCTTAAACCTTGGCCGGACCAATACATTCCCACTCACGCCAGTAAAATTTTAAATTTTCTCATAGGGAAGAAATAAAATTAGTGCATAACTCCATCTGAATTATAAGTGTACACAGTATACAGATGGAACCAGCTTAGTGAGAAACAAACAAATCACATGTATAAAACAAATTTGTGTATCAAGGCATAGCACAGTTTCACAATAAACAGTGGGTACGGTAATTTCCCTATTAATTCACCTTCCAAACTTAATTCGAAAACGGCCGATTTTTCCGCTGTCATGATTTTGTCCATCCTAATAAAACGAACACGGGAGCATTTTCAATATCCGTGAAACAATAAATTCGAACACTCCCGTTTTCGCCACGGAGTTCGTGTCGATGAAAGTAAAGTGAATGTGTTACTAGAATCTCGTATAGTATATCGGCGTATGCTATTATTTGTAAGCGCAGAGAAACAACAGGGAATGGTACAATATAATCAGACTGAATTACTATTACTTACAGTCTATAAGGAATAAAATTGATTCAATTAACTCCGCAGTCCTGTAATTTTATCCTAACTTGATCGCGTTTCGCCGCAGTCGGGAAAAATATATACGGTAGTCCCCGCACGTGGTCGAGTGTCTGCACACGGCCCGCTATTGAATCATTCTTCAGTTTCCAGCCGTTCGTATATCAAATATCTTTCTTTAAACCAGCATTCCTTTATTTGAAAAACACGGTGAATATTTTCCGAGAAGGCAGAACTGCATGCGAATGAATTATGTTTGAACGGAACATAAAAATCACCGACAACGGTGATCGACGTGACACGGTCTAAGGAAATTTTCATGGCGCTCCTTTTCTGTTGAAGTCTTTACGGTGGTTCATCGTCCCTCATTAATTCATGCCCACTTTAACTTTTATACGTTGGTGATTAAATAGAATACATTTTATGCTAATATATTTTCAGATGAAGCCGGCTATCGATCTGACCTGGAGTCAACAATCGCATGCCGCGGTTGTAATTTCGATATTAGTGTTGTTTAGATTTTTTTTTAGAAAAATGGAATAAATCCATCCACATATGGTTCTCAGTACTGCACGGACAAAAGCATCATGATATTGAGCATATGGATATATTTTATAACTTTCCTCAACTAGATTCTCTGAAAGGCTGAATTAATTTCACTAAACCGTTGAGAAACGGGATTGTACATTTGGTAGATTTTTTCGCCATGATTCTTCGACCAGAATACAATCACAACTTACATAGATCGGTCTAATTTACCAGTTAATTGAGATGTCGATTTCTGTATATTCTCTGAAGTGGATCCGGTTATATTTACTGAGTGTATATTTATAAATTATAGAAAAGCTGGCCATAAGGCAAAACACACCTGCTTATTTAGATAATTAGATAAACTTAAAATGAAAAAGTTTAACAAAATACACCTATCGTTTAATGAAACATAGACAGGAAATCACACAGTTGACAAACGTCAGTTTTCCCACAAGGGGACACAAACAAATTTCGCGATGTGAAGCGCCGACAACAATCATCTCTGCATGTGCTCTGTTTTGTTCAAATATAGTTATCATAAAGACTTACTCTTTCCGGTTTTGTTAAATATTTTATTGTGAATGAAAATATTTCTTATGAATACCCACGAACTTACCAAAATTCCAGCAATCAAAAATTCTTTGGAATTACACCGCGCATTTTTACACTAAGAATCAAAACATCGCTACTCGCTATTCCATTACTCTATATGCTAAACAAATTTGAGAAACATTTAAATGGCATTAGGTAAAGTTTCGGAGATGAGAACATAACAGTATTTAATTAATATTCAGAACGATATCATACTTCGACCTATACTTTTAGTAAACTGTTACAGTACCGGTACCGTAATAGATATTCTCATACTTGAAACAAACAAATCGAAACGTGTATTGCCGACTGACACTCGGTTCTCTTGTACAATCCGCCGTTAATTCTACATTAATTTTGTGTCATAGGTCCGGGATATTTATTCAAGTCCTGGATGCATGGTGTGTGTAAAATCATGCACAATGAAGACCAAAAAGTCTATGACAGTCCGCTAATCTGTCTAAAACTTCGTGATATAATCCTACATAAATTTGCCGTTGGTTCATTTTTAGGGTTCACAACAACAACGTCGACATACCGAACGACTCGAACATGGAATACTCTAATATGTGTATAGTTTTATATATATAGAATATTCATTCAATTCCATGTCAGTTAGGTTTCATAATATAGATCATAGCTAATACTGAACAATAGGAAGGAATACGTTCAATGTTTTGGCCTACTTTTACGATGTTATTATGGACGCGAATTTACGGACGTCAGCTCAAAAATCTGCATGATCGTGCTGAACTTGTCACTCGATAAATATGCTTGACTTCCTCGAATAAAATTAGACGCCTTTATCAGGATAGAGGAGATTTTCTGACATCATACACTGCATTTTATGGAAACTATGGTGAGATCTCAAAGTTAATACACGTTAATAAATACGATCACTACGAGCACGGCGAAGCGGTCCGCCATTTTGGATTCTCCGTGAAAGTCGGCGCGACATTTAATTCGAACACTCGCGTTTTTCTAGAATCGGCTCAACAAATAATTCGAAAGTAGCCAATTTTTGGAGTGGTGAGTTTCATCACTACATCGCGAATTAATAGGGAAATTACCGTAATAGGATTACATACACGTGATCCCTTTGTTGATCTACCATAAAGAGATCAGCAAAGACGCTCATTAAAATGCAATAAACAGTCGTAGCATTGAAGCCCCGTAACATCCATTTATGCTATTATTATAACATCGTTTACATAGGGTTGAGATGTGGTTACGTACACAAAAACAACAAACACGTAAACATGAGAGGCAGAATAAAACCTCCGTAAGATCTCTCTTGAAGACAGGATATCAAAATCACATAATAATACTTGATATAACAAGAGATTACCTTCTTGGTAGGCCAAAGAATTGAATGGATGAAGGTGAGAACAATCAAAGTCCGAACAAAACATACAACAACAACATGAAACATTGACGGACTGCTTATAAAGACTCGGATTTCCCCGGCGGAGAAAAACCGAACCTCCCGCGTCAAACGAGGGTAGTTCTCACAATCCTGGTAATTTATACATCAATTCAATGGATAAAATCATGAAACAACGAAACAAAAACTTGTTCGTTTAAAGTACATCACAATAGGCTCCATACTGACCGAACAAAACGGAATGTTGGAGGCTAATAAAAGCCTACCTCAAACACACCGGGTCGCAACTCAAAGTTTGTGTGAAGACGTAATATTGAATACACACTGGCCTAATGCAGGACTGTGTTATTTGTTAAACATGAGATTTCATAAAGACTTTTAGAAGAAACATCGTCAGACGATCATTTCAAGAGAATTTAAAATCTCCGCCCCAAGTATTTAGCGACGTACGTCCAAAGACACTAAACACGTGGCCGACTCAAACGAATCCAACATTCGGTCAAGATCCTAACAACACTTCACACATTGACCAAAGAAATTTCTAAGACCCGTCTGTCGATCTCCGAAATAGACGGGTCCTCACAAGCATATAAAAGCAAAGCACGACGGCCCTGGGCATAAATCTTCCAAGCCGTCGGAACCCATAATACATATTCCGCGCACGTGGACGCATAATAACACAAATCTTTACATGAAAAGCAAGCCGTGTGAGCGTCCAAAAGGGAACAAATTTTTCTCGTACGTACGACACGGAATACAAGACGGAACTTCCGACATAATAATACAGTAAGTAAGTTCCGAATAAATAACAAACTCAACACTTGATAAAGGATATACCAGCGAGACAACAACAACCAATGTTGTAAAATTGACTCTGAATACTTCCCTAGATGTGCACTGCTCGAGCAAACAGGAGAAAGAGGATTGGAATAAGGCTTACAATGACCTTTATAGTAACCACGCTGGATTGAATGGAAGAGGTCTCCTAGGGGCAGACAACTCCTAGGGGAGTTGATTTTTTCTTTTAACTTCCGTTTTTCTACGTTTGATTGTGCATTTAATCGGAGATAAAAGGCATTAATTAAAGCAGGTTTAAGACTTAGGTAGCAAATACTAGTTTTATATTCATGAACATTTGTGAGAATATTTCTGATCTGGGATGAGAGACTTCACAAAATTAAGGAAAGATTTGGAGTTTTTTTCTTTCTGTCACACTCCTCCTTATGTATTTTCACTTTCTCGCAGATGTTTTCCATGATCAAGGTCAGGCTGGAAAGGTCATCTCCAGAATTTTTTAAATATAGGCTCAGTTATAAGGGCTAATATTAAGAAAGCTATAATTGGATATAAATTGGCCTCATCCTGTTGTCTCTGTCAATGAACCACACTGACTGAATAAATTGCGACATGTGACTAAATGAAGGTGCGGCAATTGGTCAATTCAACCATTCCACATTTACTTAGCAAGCAAGGTAGGCGAGAGTTTTTGGACACACATGTATGTTGAAAAAGTCTGGAAATGAAGTTTACAAACTGGATTTGAATATAAATTCAATGATCTGTTGGACCTGTTATACTTCAGAGACAGAGAGATCTGAACGGGCTTACAGAGGGAATTTAGTTTTGAAGCAACACTTTGGAGGTAACATTGTGAGAATTTAATTCATAGATCTGAATCTTCCTGATTACCTCTATTTCTTCCATTCTCTCTCTATATTGTTTTATTTGTTTATCAAAGGGAAACATTATTTGATAATCAGATTGTTGAAGGTTTAGGCTTTGCAAGCATACATTTGGTCAAGTTTCACTCGAGGCACTCACAAATAACTGAACAATTTAGAACTAATTTTCACATCCTTAAGCAAAAACTTACCTTTACATACCATTATGTAAGTGTCTTCCTCTTAATATCAACAGTAAACAGAACAAAAGAATTACTATATTCCAGTTCCCATCTCACTGCCCATGTGCCAATTCCGTCATACAATGAACTTCATGTCTTACTTCTTGCAAAATAATCTCAAGCGTGGAGACTGGGTGGGATCATTAAATTTTTGCATAAAAATGTGAAAATGAATCATAATTTTTTCATAATTGATCATCACGCACCATTGCATAAAATGCCAAGCAAGGATGGCAGCAAGAAGAGTGACATAATGAGATGGGTACTATGAGCAAGAGACAGCTATGGATCAGCTTAGTTCTCCAAATGATCCTTAATGCCGAGAAGCCCATTGGATAGAGATCATCCTTGACCAGCATCATATCAAGGAGGAAGTACCAGGCATAGGTTTTGTTTGGTCACTAGAAGAAAGTCTTCTTTATTTCAGACACTGATGTATTGGTCCAGAGAGGCCAGGATGCCACCAACATCCTGATATTGTGCACGGACACCTTATTATAAACCAGCACAGCCTGCCACATTGACACTTCATGGTAAAGCTAGCCTAAGTTTTAGACATCCAAGAGGAGATAGTATTCTTGAGATCTCTTGTTGGCTTCAGGGAAGAAAAGGTATTACAAACTGCTGTGCCCTATCTGATCCGACTTTGCTACTACAACTTACAAAGGCAGTTAAAGTGCTCAATCAGAAATTAGACAATGCTGGAATCAAGGACTCTCTGGAATCTCTATAATGTAGAGCCTGATTTATGGCAATAAACTGCACTGGAACTGGATTTTTCTTACAAAAATCTTCTGGAAATTAGGCTGAATTTGACATTATTTTTACTTTTTTTAAGGGGTTTTCTAGAGAAAATGAAGCATGAACTTCAACTTTGTAAAACATAACAGTCATGTTCATTAAAATACTGGTATAATCATGCTCTTTCTGGAAACACAAGCTTTTGGTTGGCGGCGGGGGTACCTACTTGTAACAGCTAGAGCAGATATAGTCCTGTCCTACTGAAATATCATGTTGTAGGCAGCCATGACACCCTACTCAGTCACATTATACTGACACTGAGAGAGCCAGTCTTTGTTCTATTCTCTTAATGCTGAGCATAAGCGAGGAAGCAACAATTCCCCTTTTTCAAGTCTTTGGTATGACCCGGCCTGGTATTGAACCCAGTACCTACATGTAGCCATGCATTATGGTCACAATATGGTGCACCCGTGAGCTCAAATCTGTGTGACCTTTTGGCTGGGTAAAATATCATTCAAATGTGAGAACTTCACACAAAAGAACAAAACAAGTGGGCCAAATTCACCCTGTTCTATGGTACCACCTGCTCTTAAGACGTAATACTCAGTGCCAAAGGAGGGTCATCCCTTGAAAATGTTTTCAATTATCGTAATCATCATCTGTTTAAGTTTTGAGATACCTACAGGTCAGATCCTTATACAACATGCCAGAGACTTTGAAACTACCATCTATATATTTTTAGCCCCAACTAAACCATTGATTTCCAAAATATTATCTCGTATCTGGGAACAAGGCATATGCTGCTCAGAGCAAATCAAATGTTTCATTTGGAACTTTTGTATGTCTCAGGCCTGTGCTGTAATATTTTCTATGGAAACATGTTAGGGGTTACCCAAAATTTCCTATGGTAACCTGAAATATTAAACATTTATAAACAATGTCTCTATTTGTTACCAAATCAAACCTGCTTTGATTAAATGCCTAATCTCCATTAGGAAATACAATACAAACTGTTAAAACGGAAGTTAAAACCAAAAGTTATCTCCCCTTAGGGGGTTGTCCGCCCCTAGAGGAGCTCTCCCACACATCCCAGCCAGGCTACTATATAAGCTCTGCTCATACCCATTCAACTCCTCTTTCTCATGAATAAACCGAGACCTGTAGAGTGCAAGGCCGTGGCATGAGGGGAAGGAAGGGAGGGACAATCAAATCAAAGCAGGTTTGATTTGGTAACAAATAGAAACATTGTTTATAAATGTTTAATATTTGATTCCCAAATCGTAAACCTGCTTTGATTAAATGCCACAGTACCAACATATGGAGGTGGGGACCTCGGCCTTGTTGTAACACCAAAAGCAGGTAGAGTAGCCGCTGGGATGACACATACATGGGCATAGCTATGACACATAGATACTCATCAAGAAAAACCCTGGTCGAGCCGAAAGGGTTAATACATGGAGTAGATATAGAAGAATACTTATCTTCGTGTCTCATCCATGTAGCTGTGATCGTGGCTGTGGTACACCTTATTACCCAATGTAGAAGACTCAAGGCATTAGGATGCGTCGTGAGAATTCATTCGGTAAACACTGTATGAACGGGGAAGAGGAGATATGCACAGCAACCACAGCATACAGGGGGCCATCTTACGCCACCCTCAGTCCACAAACCGACTAACGTCAACTCTAGTACTTGAGTCATTGGAGCTTGATCCGGTCTTGAGAGTTGACAGCGGCCGTCCTGAGTCTACTCTCCGTGTGACGTCAACTTTATCTCAGTTCTTCGTTGAACTTGTGAGTTGACCGCAGGAGACTCAGCTGAGATGAAGAAGGAGGAGGCCATAGCTTCAACCTGAAATGACACAAGCAAATCTGTAGTGATGCAAAGATTAAAAGTCACAATTGTGTCCGGCCTTAAATAATAACTTGAGAGATATGGAGGCTGGCTAACTGCCTTATTATTACTGAGTAGATAACATTTATATTCAATTATCTTTAAGATGACACTCTCTCAGAAAGGCACAATTACTAGAGCTGGATGAGTCAGTCCCGTGCCAAACACGAACCCGCGTCCTCCGAGTTTGGCACCAAAACGCCAGCAGCAAATACAAACGGCCGAGACCACCCGGCCACCTCAGCCTCCACCTAAAATGATGACAGATAAGACAATAAATCTCAACAAAAAGAACCCTGGACGGTAATGCAGTGGTTAATTAAGGAGTAGTAATCAAAGATACTTATCTTTTGAGTGTCTTCATCCAAGTAGTTGTGATCATGATTGTGGTACACAATATTACCCAAGGTAGAAAACCAGAGCACGTATGCGTCGTAGGAATTCATTCGGTAAGCACAGTATGAAACAGGGGTGAGGAGAATTGCACTGCAACCCACAGCATACACGGTGATCATCCTACACCACCCTCAGTCCACAAGCCGTCTCATGTCAACTCTCTGTACTTTAGTCCTTGGAGCTTGAACAGGTCTTGACAACGGCTGCCCTGAATCTACTCTCCATTCAACGTCAACAGTCTGTACTTTAGTCCCTGTCTTGCACGTTGTACGAAGGTGACTCAGCTGAGATGATGCGGAAGAAGGCTATAGCTTTAACCTGAAATGACACAAGCAAATCTGCAGAAAGGGCAACGATTAAAACTCAGGCCTTGATAGATGACTCGAGAGTCAGTGGCTGGCAAGCTGACCTATTACTTCTCATAGATGATCATTTAGTATAAAAACTACTGAATAGCAGCGATGAAGCCGTAAACTGGTTGACTATAGGCTCATAGCGCACTAACACCAACCCAAAGAGAACGCAGGTCGCAGACGCTGAAGATACTCATGGATTAGATCAAAAAACTTGATTGTAAAAGTGGAAAACCATACTCAATAGAATAGTAACCATGTATAAACCATACTCACCGATGAGACGGTTCTGTAAGATGGCCGGCTGACCTATTGAGGTGATCTGTAGTATGGTGGACATATATGACTGAAGATGATGCAGCAAGCTGGCTGACTTGCTGCGCTGATGAGAAATGCCACCCCCCTCTTTTTTGCAAGTTAATGGACCACGTGCTGGGCAGCCACCAGAGGCCCAAGCGTGGATATTCTATCTGCTTGCACTGACATATCCCTCAGACAGAAATTTGTGAAGGTAGAATTTGCAGTCCATGCGTAGGACTGGACAATGTCATGAAGGGACAAGTTCTTCAATAAAGACCATGACGTAGCGATGGCACGAATTTCATTAGAAGAAGCAGTAGACAACAAAGGGGGCGTGTCAATGCCCAACTGATATGACCACTTAATGGTCTTCTTCAACCAAGAAGCAATGGTATTCTCAGTAATATCACGCACTGCAGAACGGCCGAAGGGACAAGAATAATTGACGACGAGAGCCCCGATCGGGATCGGTACGAGTGAGATAGTGGCATATGGCTCGAACAGGGCATAACAGAAGGCCATCTACAAGGTCATGTTCGAAGTCTGATAGCGCAGGGATGGATACAAACGCTGAGCATACGGACCTAGGCGAACAGACTCATTTTTGGCGATGAACTCGGGGACGGGTCGAAAGGAGATACGCGACCAATCCGCCGTGCAGGTAATAGATGATCTCTCAAGAACATGAAGATCAGACACTCTAGACGCCAAAGCAAAAGCCGCCAGAAAACGCAGTCTTGTAGGAAAACAACCTCAAAGAGGCGGACTGTAAAGGTTCAAAGGGCGGACGAACCAGCACACAGAACCAACCAATATCCCATTCCGGTAACAACTAGCGAGAACGGTGAAACTGCTAAAGCGAAAGCCCGAATGAGCGCAGAGATAATGTCGTTTAGACTAATGACGATGCCGGAAACCCTAGCCTCAAGCAGACCGGAATGCTTAAAAAAGGTGCTGATTTGAACTTCATATCACGATAAAGGTGAAGGAAGAAGTCAGTCACAGGGGGGAAAAAAAAAAAAAAAAAAGGAGGCAGAGTCAGGATGCATGGGCATCACATTCTCGCACGAGGACGAATAAATCCACTGCAGTGACCAAAACCCGAAAACGAAAGTAATGAGTAAGGTCCTGTTTTCCTCCCGAACCTAAGTAGGCCTAACCCTCGATGTGAAACGCCGGAAAACGAGGATGAATGGATATAAAATATGCATCTCGCAAAACGATGGAGGCACAAAGATCCTCAAAGAATTAAAAATTCCCGACGAGAGGAAATACATTTGAAGATTCTCGCCGGCAGATAAAGTAAGGTCATTAAAATTTAGAATTTGAAAAGACCTAACATGAACAAGCTGTCTAGAAGAAACAACAGTAAAGACCATTGCTAAAGAGCAGTCTGTTGTTCATGTAGACTGTACCGGTAATCATACTCGGAAGAAAACAATAGAACACTTCACGAGTTTGCGTGACATCCTTGCGCAGGGCTCAAAATACAAGAAGACCGCTCGATGAAACAGTCTAATGCTGTCCCACGGCAGAAGATCGAGAAGACCCCAGGCTTGATCTTTGCCCGGCCAACAGACCAGGAGAAGATAAATAAATCCTCCACGTGTCATTGAATGAGAGTATTTATAAAGATTTCTCGGAGAAATACACTCACACTCAAGCTAATAATTATAAATTTCTCAGAGAGAAGAAATTAAATAAAATTAAAGCTCAACCCAAACTGAATTGTAAATGTAAAACAGAATACAGATGGGCCAATTTGGTGTGAAATATAAACACATCAAATGTTTAGTAACAGAAATTTGTGTTTCAAAGAAATAGCACAGTTTCACAATAAACAAACACCAGTTATTCGCTTTTGAGGAGCGTGATCACATCACACTCTCCTAAAATTGATCCAGGAGAGTGGAAACAACACTCCTTACAACCACTTCTCTAAATACTGAATGCCATCAGGAGTGTGATATATACTCCAAAAACGACATTAGGGGAGCGATTTATAGCACTCCTGCTATTATCAAAAACGAAAGACAGAAACACGTGATCTCTTTTGTTGCTCAACACACGCTTAATTACATAAAGAGAGTATTAAAGAAGCTCATTAGAATGTAACAAAGTCGTAGCGTACAGGCTTGAGTTGTGGTGATGAACACAAACAACAACAACATAAGCATGCAAGGCAGAGAAAACCTCTGAAAGATCTCTCTTGATCACAGGATATCAAATAAACAATAATAATACTTGATATAACAAGAGGTTACATTTTGGTAGGAACAATGAACTGAATGCATGAACGTAAAACTACCAAAAGCTGTACAGTCCGAACAACAACAACAACAACATGGAAATTGACGGACTGCTTATAAAGAATCGGATCTACCCGGCGGGGAACCTGTCGCATCAGGCGGGAGTACATTCCACTTTTCAACCGAAGATTTACACAAAAATACAATGCATAAAAATCGAGAATCAACGAAGCAAAACTCGTTTGTTTATCGTACAGATCCCGACAAAAATAACTGTCACAATAGACTCACATACTGACCGATACCAAACGGGATCGCGAGAGTCCGGGCTGAAGAATGGGAACGATTTGGCATAAGACTCACGAAACATAACTGACAAAAGATCTGCTGAAACTTGCATTGTTAGACTTTTGTCCAGGACATTACCTTTCACTGGGAGGCCCCACACCAAAGCCCCGCCGAAAGAACCCCTGTTGTCCAAACAAAGTGAAACAAGTTTGAACAAGTCAACCATGAATACGAAGATTAAACATTCAAACACCGCGGACCGAAAAATTATCGGTTGTGGAGACCACGAAATTGAATACACACTGTCCAGAAACACGCAGACTGTGATCATAGTTGAGCGTGGGAATTTATATCCACTTTAGAAACATCGTCGGACGTTCATTTCAAGATATAGAAAAATCATGGCTAAATTTTTTTGAAAAACTCCGACAAGAGCAAATTATTTTAGCGACTTACGTCCGAAGACACTAAACAAGTGGCTGACGGTAACAGACCGTGTGACGGTCTAAGCGAATTCAAAAATTGCCCACACAAGCAACAAAATTTTTTTGAAAAAACCAGGATAAAATGTCAAGACAAAATTTATCCCAGAAAATATTATTATTAATCGCAATAGACCTGCAAGATTAGGAAAAGGTTTATAGACCTTCTCCCAGATTCACGGTGAAGTCGAATTCTTTTGTCCGACGGAGACAATGGATCGCTCCAGTAAAACCGGCCTGGCTCTAGAAGCCCTTTGTTGACTGAACAATGGAGCCAGT
>JAVTVY010013236.1:0-54458 GCA_036873755.1 Hanleya hanleyi | reverse complement strand
TCTGATTAACTGAGTCAACAATTAATCTGACTGCTGATGGTTTCACATTGTTGTGTGTTTATTGTCAGTCACATTTGCATCATAGCAAATACTTTCTCTTCATTCCATTTCCACTATCTCCAGGATTATAAGTTTGTAATTCTCTTTCATATTCATATCAGAGATCTTGTGGGTAGCAAGGAACATGAATTTCAGGCACCAAATATTAGCAAGCCCCATACAACCCCCTTCTCCCCTCCCCCCCCCCACACACATCAACTCTGGGAATTTGGCACAGTGTGACTCAGAGGTATGGCTTCCAACTCTGTTGGAAGATAGCCCTTTCTCACTGTAAGTTGCCACTTTAATCTTTCACCAAACAGTTAACAGTTTAAGTGAGGCAACTTCCAGCTGTCCTCATCTTTCATGGTTGATAATGTAGCAGAGCTCAGCAAATGACCATCAGATATGTTATCATTGAATTTTATTCCTTTTTTTCTTCTATGTTGTGTTTGACAAGTGTTGCCTGTTTGCAGACATTGCATTCATGGACTTGAAATCTGTCACAGAATATATTCCTTAATGTTATTTAGGAGTTTTCTCAGTAATAATAACTGTTTACAAGTAATATGTGCATCTTTCTAATTACTGCCAGCAAGATCTTGATGAAATGTAGATCCATCCAATTCAACTGACACGTATTCTCTATATGGAGTTGTGTATACCATAAACACCTCTATGTTATATTTTGGTATGTGTTGTGTACACATTTGTGTATATTGCTGTCACTTATTACAGGAATAAACATGTCTTTGATCTTTGTATCAACATCAAATTTTAATCCCATTTGATAGATTACTGGGATGACCCACTGATTACATAGAGAACTTAACCACTGCCATGAAGGAAATTTTTACCAAATGTAGCCTAAATGAGCAGCTTGAAAACAAATTATGTTTTGACACATTTTGAATTTAAGTTTTCTTTATTTTTAAATTTTAATTTGAATAATTTCATAAAAAATGAATTAAAATAATAAAACAATAATTAAAAATAGTGTTTAACATATCTAGTTAATGCTTTATACTTCTTTATATAGGCAGAAGGATTGTCGACTTAGTGCTTTTTACCAGATGGAAAAATATGTACAGGTTAGTGAGATATTGTACCTCAGTCTTAAGGCATATGGGGCAAATCGATGGGAAATATAAAGGGGGTACCCTTGGTTTTTAGGCTGTAAAATCTATATCTGTACATAGTTTTATCTGTGCCTTCTCAAGATAGTTTGGGGATGGGTATGGTTTGTTGAGATGAGAGCATTCCTTATTTTAACAATGGTTCCATTCCTGACAGGCATCAGATTACAATTAATCACTTCCGGGTCAGTAGCCACGATCTACATTGTTTAGAAATTTGAGAGAAGATCTTTATGGATTTTATGAGCTGCGATTTATCAGCATTTCTGATATATCTGATATTTCAACTTGCAGATGAGTCTTCAAACTGTACTTCCTGGTGTTGATTTGGGCCACTTTGGAAAAAGCATGGTGGATGAAGACATGACCAGTGAAGGGTGAGAAGGCTCCCTGTTTACGAATTGAATGACATTCTGTAGCACCAATCAGCTGTCAGTGGCGGTAATTTGAAATTTCCATGGTCAACATCTGTCAAGACTTCCACTGGTAATGTCCCACAAGGTAAATATTGACATGCTAGGTGGATTTATGCATTGTGAATTTTCTGGATTTTTGCTGATTTTTAACGCTAATACATAACAAGTAACGAAATTAATACTAGGCTGATACCATCTAGGGCTGCCGTAGCCATTTTGTCAGCCTCAGTATTACCTTTGATGCCAACGTGACTAGGCAACCAACAAAACACAATATCAACTTCTTGATCAAATCTACAGTCATATAATTGTAGAATATTCAAGATGGTGGGATGAGTTGAAATTCCACTTTTAATCGCTTGAAGGTATGACCGCGAACCTGAGAATATGACATATGTTTTCCTTTTAGTTAACCCAATACCTTCCAAAACCGACAATATAGCTTTTGCTTCTGCAGTGAATATCGAACTTTTACCTGGTAGTCGACAGGTTTTAGTTTGGGAACTAAGGATAGTACCACATGCTACTCTCGCACCATCTTTAGAACCATCTGTATAACTAGCCTGATGCGATCCGTATTTTTCTCTCAGCAGACCAAATGTAATCGGGGAGTCGAGCAGAAAAGTAAAATTTGTAGCAGCATTGGAGGACTCCGGGGCGATGTGGCAGAAATATACCGGACGATTCACAAGAATGTCTATACGGTGTTGTCTATAAAGTGAGACTATCTACATGTATATCGGACGATATCACTTCAGCACTAATAGACACATATGACAAGATTCACGCTAACCCTATCTGGCATGGGCGATCTAGGGTGCACCGCAGCCTGGGGGGGGGGGGAGTACTCCCATATATATTTTCGCTATCCCCAAGCCTAGAAGGCTGCAACTTACCACAATATGTCTTTGAGTCAAGCTCTACTAGAAAATGTAAAAAAAAACCAAGATGGTCGCCTTGATGACGTCACAGTGACGTCATTTTCTAACGGGATATTTTGAACGATTTTCTATCAGATTTTTTTATGATTATATGTGTTTTCTTCGCAAAAACTGCATGATAAATTAGTAAATAATAGTCTGATGTTAAGCGAAACTTTCCACTTTTCCACGCAGAAAAGCTAAATATTTGAAGAAATTTTACGAAAATATCACTTTTCTGGTACCCACATGACCGCCATTTTGAATTTACCCAAAATCTTCTGCTCGGGGGCTCATGCAAATAGGCTCAAAATAATTCCAATATGATGATCTACAAAGTGACGGAGACTCTAATTTGGTCTTGTCGTTTCGGAGATAGGAGCCCAAAAACCACAAGGGGGCGGGGGGGGGGGGAGTTCTCCCCAGGCCAGGTAGGGTCAAGGTCTTTCTAAACCCTGTTTTATAAAATCGTAGGTTGTTTGATAAAGATGAATGCAATATATTCGGTGACTAATACCATGTACCAAAATAATCTTTATAAGATACCAAATACAAATATGATACCCCATTATGCGGGGGAATTTGGTTTAATGTCACACTCAAGGGGTATTTCACGCATTTGGTGACAGCCAGTTTGAATGTTGGAGGAAGCCGGAGTACCCGGAGAGAACCGCCTCCTGTCGGTAACTGGCTAACTTTCACACATGTTGATATCAGCGGGGCTCGAACCCGTGTCATTTCAGCGGTGCGAGGTTCTTCATGCGAAAAGTTCAAACGATTATAATCGATGAAACAAAGTTTCTTGGAGCTTTCAGCAGAAGTCGTTAGAAAAAATAAACAAACTCTTGAGATGCTATTTTAAAATAATATAATGTTCCTGCTACGACGTACACTATGTTAGATATGAAAATGTAAAATATAAGGATTTTAATGCTATTTTTCATTGCTGCAACCAAGAGAACTTCATCTGACGAAGTTCAAATCTGTGCAGAATTTTCCCGACGATGAACTTATTTGCCTTAAGGTTCTCTACATTCTCAAGAGAAGTTTGGTCAGTTTTGAGTCTACAGTCATTCTCCCGCTGTTATTGTCCCTTGTGTGGCTCATCCTGTTATAATTAGAGTAGTGCTTGATCTTGCATGAAGCTGTATATTATTTTACTTTACGCACATGTGCCAGTTAGCTTACAATTTATCTGCGTCTTATATATTACTAACACTAAATTTCTACATTGAGATGATTATATATTTTTATATGAGACAATTTATGAAAAATGTACTCCCAATTCAAATGTTCATTGGAGAGATATGTAACAGTGTGAAAAATCGACCACGTCTGGAGACTAAAAAGCTACCATATGACTTCGCATGAAAGTCTTTCTCGGCACCTCACATTCAGACTAGAATACGGAGGATTTTAAGACATAGCCTTGGTATCTCATCCGCGCATTTTTATTGCGTGTGTTGCCTGTGAAGTAACCACACGGTAGCGGCATGTAACATTATTCGTAAGATAGATCATAGAATATTTTGATATATAATAATGGTCACGAAATATATTGCACATATGGATCTCTGACCACATCCACTTTGCATAAAGTTTTCGCGTTCCTAAGTCACCGCTTCAGCAGACGTTTGACGGTACTTTGATAACGTCCCAGATACATTGATTAGCTAAGAAAATGGCTCATGATCTGTCTTAGGCTCATGATCTGTCCTAGGCTCATGATCTGTCTTAAGTATAGGGATGACACATTATCCAGACGTGACTTCGACTAGCCAGAAATCAGCTAATTAAACGCGATCAATCCTGAAATTAAACGCAACATTAAAAGAGTGGTGGAAAACGATGCCGGCGTACTGACAAGAAGTCATACGATCCCACAGACAAATATACTGACGGCATATTTCGAATAACATGACAAGAACCCAAAGTGATCCTCGTGAAGATTCGTATCCCAGTCACGCTGTTATTGCAGATGTTTATATGGACATATTGAATGACATTATCACACGATCCCGGTGCCAGCTTGAGCCGTATTAGATACAAATGTTGAGAGCGATGATGTAATAGCCCTATTAAGTCATCTGATGGAAAATGATGAATTATGTGATCACAAGACTGAAAAAAGCACTGCCCAAATGAAGGAGTTTTTATAGATTGCAAGTGTGTATACATAAACACCTGTGAGGGCCCACGCCCATCAAGCGCCTCATTATCATCCATGTTTACAAGTCACAAAACCACAATCACAATGTTTTATACAGGTCACAAACCACTAAATATTTGCCTTACTTATTATGTAGTAAATGAGCTGGGCACATCTGGCCAAAACTATATTCCCTAATATTCGCGGCCACTACTCACATACCACACTGGATAGCCTGGCTTTTCCTCTAAAAAATATGGAAAAATCAGCATACATCCCCCACCATTTTTCTGAATGGCAGATCCTGGGAATGAGGGCATGGCGTCTAATGCCTTGGTAACCAGGGTTGAGGGAGGTCAAGAAAACCGGGCTACATTTTTTTTTTATTAACCTGTGACAATGGTTCTTCCATATTCCTGAGCGTCAAATAATATAGGAATGAATTATAGAATATAGCACAAACCATTTCACTGCCACTTAGAATAACAGCCAATCAGTGGTCGCCGAAAGTTTACTCCCAAATATTATCTTGGACCCACTAAATGCAATGAAGGTTTGTGACCTACAAATAGACAAAATTGAAAAGAAATTAATAAAATTGCATCTGTGAAATCCATGTATCATTAGTACTTGTATGTGTGAATATTAACATTCTATGGCTATTTGCTGTAAAGTTATTAGCAGAATATATAGTCAACCTATATTTGTACATTAACATGTATTAGGAATGTATTTTCATTCATATGAAAGGGCAAGAGTCTATATATTTTAAAATAAAACTTTGAAAACTGAAATATTTTGTGTTTCTTGTTTAATGTTGGCATTCAGTGTTTTCACACTGGGTGTGAATTTACCTCACTATCTACCAGGCTGGAGTTATGTAACAGGATATCACCCCTCCCCCCTAAATAGAGATTATCTTTGGAAATCGACCCTACTGTTTTATCTGCTGGGAAACAAACAACTTAAGAGTTACTTGGCAAGAAAGATACATTGATTATGATGCTTCAATTCAAATAAAAGATTAAAATTACACCAATCTCTGGGAGATTTATGGCATTGATTGCACCAGCCTGTTAGATAAGAGATGGGGGGATAGGTCAAGGACAGTCTAGATATTCCAAATAAAATGAAAGCTGCTGGGATTAAACCACAGAAACAAGTTATTCATTGAAGAGAGAGATAGTAAGATATATTTTGTGGGAAGTTTTATAATCATGGCCAAAGGAAAGAGGAAAAATGTGCCAACTAGGTTCAAAAAAGGGCATGTCGCCTATGATCATTGGAAAGCCAGCCCGGAAAAAAAAATCGGAAGAAATTTGAAAAAATATGTCCGACTTGATGAGAGAGTATTCCAAAACTATGTGAAGTCTGAGATTGGCCAGGACAGGATAGAGCGCATAAAGCTGGTGGATGCAGATATAGAGACTTGCGACACAGGATTACTGAGACCCGGCCCACCTGCCCCTCGCCGAATGGACACATACCTGAAGGCGGATACCGATAACCCAGAACTGAACACCTATAGATTCTTACATTTAGGGCAAACAGCGAACATGTGGAATTCTGCATTTTCAGAGCACTTAAAGTTTAATCCAAGTTGTGTTGGAAAATTAACATGGGACTTTAAGGGAGAAACTAAACGAGGAATGGGTTTTGAAGAAAACTTAGTTTGCAACCAGTGCTGGTTCAGGTCCGAAAGATGGAAACTGTTTGATGAAGTGAAGAGAGGAAAACCGGGGAGGAATCCAGTCGCTCCCAATTACCGGTTACAGGTGGGCCTGAGTCATACCAGCATTGGAAATACAGAATTTAATCAGGTGCTTCACACACTGAATATGCCAAGCCCCTCCCTCAGTGGTATGCAGAAAGCTAGTTACTTAGTGGGTGAGAAATTGGTGGAGCAGAACAAAAGTGACATGTTAGAAGTTATTCAGGAGATTGAGGGAATGAATCAAGTGAAACAATTACCTATAAATTCTCCAATTAATGTGGAAATGGACTGCAGATATAATAATCCTCCATATTCATCTGTTGGAAAAACACCGTTCCAGCCGGCTACTCAGGTGAGCTTGACAAACATCGAGAACTCTACAAAACAGAAGAGGGTGATCGATTTAGTGCTAAAAAACAAACTTTGTCAAACAACAAGACGGATAGAGAGAAAAACTGGAAAGGCTGTTAAGTGCCCAGACCATAAAGGGCACTGTTCGGCCACATTACAAAGGCATGATGTGATTGGCAATGAAAAACAGTGGGCCAAGGAGAGTTTTGAAAATATAACTAAATGTGGCACTGAAGTGAAGCATGTCACTACAGATGCTGACGGTGGGTCATTTTCTGCAGCGAGTGACATGTATTATCAGGGTGACATGTCTTCTGAACCCAAACACCAGCTAGATACTCGCCACCTTGGAAAAAGTCAAAGAAAGAAGATTAATAAGATGGTGTTCAGTGCGGATATGTTCCCGGATAAAACTGCAGATGATCGGAAAAAACAACACAGTCGATTCGCAGATGATCTGGCCAGCAGATGTCATGCGGAACACAAGGAAGCACACCGGCAGCTTGGTCGACACCAACAGAAACTGAAATCTGCAATGACATATGTTACCGATGCAATCGTGGCGTGTTATAAGGGAGATCACTCTTTATGCAGGATGTATTCCTATGTGTGTAAAGGGTCGAGGACAGACAACTGGGTTGTGAATAGCTGTTTTCTGTCTGCTAACTTCAAAGTTAATTTCAGAACTGAAAATGAACCTGATGTAACAGAAATGCCTTTAGTGGATGAACTCATTGATGCTGAAGATGAAATAGCTGACATTCCATTCATAACTTTAGATGAAGTTAAACTCAGAGAATGTATAAATTTCAGAATAGGCCAGGACATTCTGGAAAAGACAAAACACATGTTGAACACACAGAAAAGTGAAGCTGTAAATCGTGCCATCAGTAAGTCTGTCCCCAAAAACAAAACTTTCTCGAGAAACTTTGAAGCCAGAACACACAGTGCAATCAGTGCTGTTAATTCTGGAATCACTGAATCAATAATTAAACAATGTGAATCTGTTTCTGCTCCAATTACCAAGGGGTCGTGTGTGGCTCGAGGACTGAACAGAACACAGAGAATCGATGACAAACGAAAAGTCGCCAAGGCTAGTGCTGATGCGAAAGCTGCCAGAATTGCTAAGAAAAAATTTCTCTATGAATTACATGCAAAAATCGGGGAAGAGGGGGGAGAATATTATAAAACAGATATGTTAAAACCAGTGGTGGAATATGAGACCAGGCCTGAGCTTCTCCGCCTTCATTCATACTATAATCTGCGCAGAAAAAGAGAAGCCGAAAGTGATAGTAGTGAGAAGTGAGAATTATATAACTTCTAGTGGGGGGGAGGGGGGAGGGGGGTGTAAAGAGGTGTAGGTATAGCTTACCTGAACATTTAATTGTTATAGCAAGCAATAGGGGATATGGAACTGAAAACACCTGCCCTGATTTTTACACTGAAGCCTCTCCATATTTATGGAATGGAGCTCTAATGTGAGATGTGCTGGATTGAGACAGGTCCGCAAATGGCAAATATGGCTGACATCGAAGGCATGACCAGCAGGATCGTGTGTTGGGAGCAGGGGTATTCTCTTCGCCACCATGTATTGTAGCCTGTGGGCCCTATACTCCTTTTTTTCACCATTTGGTGATTTAAAATTTAGTTTTCCATACCCCCCATTGTGAGTTTTGGCTCCGTGCCACTCGATGCAGCCATATTTGCCAATTTGTGGGGTAGAATGTCTGAGAAGCCTCTCTTGAGCTTTAGCAAACCACTCATCCATTTTTCTCAGGAATATCGAACAACCTCAGTCACAATTTTCAAATTTGTCAAAAATGACATTTTGACGTAAAGGTCACAAACCACTAAATATTTGCCTTACTTATTATGTAGTAAATGAGCTGGGCACATCTGGCCAAAACTATATTCCCTAATATTCGCGGCCACTACTCACATACCACACTGGATAGCCTGGCTTTTCCTCTAAAAAATATGGAAAAATCAGCATACATTCCCCACCATTTTTCTGAATGGCAGATCCTGGGAATGATGGCATGGCGTCTAATGCCTTGGTAACCAGGGTTGAGGGAGGTCAAGAAAACCGGGCTAAATTTTTTTTTTATTAACCTGTGACAATGGTTCTTCCATATTCCTGAGCGTCAAATAATATAGGAATGAATTATAGAATATAGCACAAACCATTTCACTGCCACTTAGAATAACAGCCAATCAGTGGTCGCCGAAAGTTTACTCCCAAATATTATCTTGGACCCACTAAATGCAATGGAGGTTTGTGACCTACAGAGGGCAAGTCTCAGGGACGAAAAGTATACAGACAACAATTAAACGCAACATTAAAAGGGTGGTGGAAAAGGTTGAGCACAGTTCGCCTTAATAGTGATTACTATTCATAGAACATTATTATCGGTCCAGTAGTTATTTATACAGTTAATTAACGTCACTATTTTAGATAACAAGCTAACTGATCGATATTAGAAACAATGGCAATAGACAATTGTTAATAAAGTCATTGTTGCTAACAACACCAAAAAAATGCTACTTAAATCAGTAACACAGATCTGAAATTAATTTTTAAAATAAAAATCGATTATTGGATTTAACCCTACCTGGCCTGGGGGGGGGGCGGAAAGTGCCCCCCCCCCCCCTTAGTGAACTTTTCTCTGCTGCTCCGAAACGACAAAATCGAGGAGACTGAAACTTGGTGACTTTAAAGCTTATCTTATTGGGGTCATTTCGAGCCTATTTTCATATACCCCGGGCAGAGGATCATGGGTAAATTCAAGATGGCGGCCATGTGGTATCCGCGAAAGTCGTGTTTTTCAATCTTTTCTTCACATTTTCCTTGCCTAAAATGTGTTGAAAGTATTTTATTTATGCAAAACTATTTATTTGATTTTTTATTTGATTTTTTTCGAGAGAAAAATCGCAAAAATAAAAATTTCGAAAAATCGACCCCAAAAAGGCCGAAAAATGGCTTCCGCGAAGATGACGTCATTGTGACGTCATCATGGCGGCCATCTTGGATTTGTTTACATTTTCCGGTAGAGCTTGAGCCCAAGATACTGTGTGGTTAGTTTCAGCGCTCTAGTCTTAGTGGTAGAGAATATATATAGGGGACACTTTCCGTCCCCCCTCCCCAGTCTTCGATACACCCCAAATCGCCCAGGCCAGATAGGGTTATCTGCCTTAGTTGATAGTACCAAGACGTGCTGTGGACTACCTTTTCGATCTCAAACGAAGGATGTTAAGATTTAGAAAAGGCTACTGGACATATTGAACCTTTCGTAAAAAGTAATTGAACATCACTGGAATAGTTTGCAATTAGGTTCGTTAGCTACCTCCCGAATTTCTTTGTGAAGAACGACCTTTTATTAGTTCAAATTACGTTTATGTTCCTTTATTTCTATGCCCTATGCGACACGTATCACGTTTAACCTACATTGACGCATTTACTCTATCAGACACCCAGGATGCTCACCCATTAACATCAGATGAGTTTCAGCCGGCGCTAGGAGCCGAGCGGTTACCTCATAATCTCCACATGAACATAAACATGAACATCTGCAAAAAAGCGCGACTGAGATATCAAGGTTCAGAATCTCTAGCTGTATTCTGATGTCTGAATTTCGAGTATCGAGAGAAGCCTCCCTGTTATATCCTTGCTTTTCAGTGTCCATGCGTCGACAACCTCTTCCACCTCTTGCGTATCTCTCCAAACCAAATATTCGACATTCTTGATCCGCCGCAAAATTGCGGACCCCAGATATGCGATCTAGATCAAATAAGATTCAAGTAATTTTATTACATTATTTGTCTGACATTCTCTTGTGTGATTTGTGCAAACCATCCCAGTGTTGTCAGTGGGCAATAGGCTGACATTACCCTGTGTGAATACAAGCCTTTACACCGGTGTTGTCATTGGATGTTCATAAAACGCCAATGAACTAAGGAATATCTTCCAGTTATACATTCCATCGGTCCAGTAAAGCACGAATTTCAATACCGTCATCAAATTGAGTAACAAAAGGCCCACTTCGACTGTTTCGTTACTGAAAACAATAACAAACCTCTAATCTTCTTGATGCATGTTGTCGTTAATGTTTGATCACTTCCTGGTTGTTTATTTCAACGGGGTTTTTCCCAAAGGAGGTGTTCGGTTTGACCGAATAATCTGAAAACAATATTTGCTCGTGTTTACATGAAAAGTTATCAGTTTGAGAGAGAAAATGCTGAATTTTCATATTTTGTATTTTCACCAAGAAAAGATAAGTCAAAAAAATATTACGAGTGTTATAAAATGGGCATTTGTTTGTTTTTGGCAGTTTTGGTGATATTCTTGGAGGGAATTCCCTTTATATGTAAAATATGACACCTTTAACCAAGATATCTAAATTCGGTAGGTTTGACCATGTATCATATTGAAAAGTCGCTTTGGTTAAAGGTGTCATATTTTCATAATATAGAAATATGTCAAAATGCTTCAGTGCTATGACAAGCTGTTAGGCCAATAACGGGAAATTCCTGGTTCACAGCATTTACTGTTATTCTTTAATGTGTCAATACTTCATCACAATATGACTATACTGATACTCATTTCTTCATTGCCGCTAATGCAGATGATTAATGCAACTAAAACATGGGTGATGCAGGAGGTGATGCTTTGCTTTCCCGAGCGATTATGCTTGTGCCAATATGTTATATTTTGTGGTTACTTCCTTATCTATTGTTACACCCGTCCCAGACATTTGAAAATTTCGAGTCCGTTGATATAATAATTTTACTGATTATTGTTGGTAGGGCTCGTTCATTAGAATATATATGGTGACTGATTGAACCAGAAATTATAATTAGACTGGCCTCCACTGGCTGACAAGGAGTTGGGAATACCTGAGCGTTACGTCACAATATACCGGCCGGCTCGGAACGAGACAATAGACCAACGGCGAGTGACACTGGAGGGGAAAATACCCATCTAAAGCGAACACCTCCTTTTATACTGCTTACTTTAGGAGATAACGTAGAAATTTATATTTTTAGATAGATAGATAATTTATTTAAACAGGGTAAATACATCCTCAACCAAACGGCTGCTTTCCAGGACGGCCCTGTATCTCACAACTTTCACACATTAAAACACAATTTCAATAATATATACAAGGGGGCATTAGAGTTCACTTGTACCTCGATTAAATAACAAGTATAATAAAATCAGTTGCCTTCGTAAAATGCGCTTAATTTATGTTTAAAACTGTAAAGAGATTTACATGACTTGATTTCAGTCGGTAATTTGTTATATAAAATAGCTCCTCTATATAAAAAAGTTTTCTTTTTGCTTTCTGAGGCACACAGAACAATATGAATGTCATTTCTCTGCCTTGTGGTATAAGTATGAACACTGGAGTTAAAATTAAAATAATCACATAGATAAAAGGGAACCATTCCATTTGTACATTTATAAACCATTTTCAGGACATGCATTTTCTGTTGTTTCCGTACTTCACACCAATTTAGATCTTTAAGCATGTCTACTACGTGTTCCCGTTTCCCACGACCCGAAATAATTCGTGCTCCCTTATTTTGTAAAACCTGGAGCCTTCGTTGGAGCTTGTCACTACAATTCGACCACACTACATCACAATAATCAAATAGTGGTGTTACCATAGATGTAAACAGTAGTTTTGCACAGTCCTGTGAAATATATTTACGGACCTTGCTGATGACACCTATCCGTTGCGATATTTTGGAACAGATTTTGTCAACATGATCTCTATATGTCAAGCAAGAGTCAACGTAAACACCAAGATACTTAAATACGTCAACCTGGTCAATTTGACACTCATTCACATCTAGATTCAAATTGGGTTCCTTAGCAAGTCGTTGATGTGTTCCATATAGCATGCATTTAGTTTTTGCCACATTTAAAGTCAAGCAATTTTCTTTGAGCCAAGTAGATACACTTTCTAGGTCTTCTGTTAAGGCCCGATTTATCTTTAAAACAGAAACATCAGAATAAAATATAGCACTATCGTCAGCATATAATACTATCTTAGAATGCTTGAGCACTGAGGGCAAATCGTTTATATAAATAATGAAAAGAAGAGGACCCAAAACAGGACCACTTTAGTTCGGCAGTTTCGGACACAGTTTTCGTTGGAAGGACTCGTTTGAGATGCGTCCATAACTGTCTAGAGTTCTGCATGGATTCCAACAGTTTCGTTTCAAAGTAGTCCTTTTTTGCTGCTCTGAGATCAATGTTCATCCGATTTCTGAAGTTTTTATATTGTTCATGATCAAAGGTACTTTTTGTCTTTTTTCTCTGTTTGTTAAAATAGTCCCTTTGGTACATGAGACTCCTGATTTCATCGGTTATCCAGGGAGCTGGTTGACCTTTAACCTTGCGTTGTGTTGTTGGAGCATGGATATCACAGATATAGTTAAAAAGTTTATGGAAATAGTCCCATGCGTCCTGTATCTCATCAAACACGTTCATAACCCACCATGGGACATCCTTAACGTCCTTTATGAATTTTTGCTCATCAAAATTTTTCATGCATCTTGTGTTAATGACTTTTGGCGGCAGCTTAGGAATCTGTCCTTTACGGACACAGTATTGCAAATAATGATCAGATATGCTACTAGACTATACTACTAGACGACAAATAAATGAAAAATATAATTTTCCTTTTATCATTAACCGGATTTTCCTAATTAACCCAACTAAAACAATTCAGTGATGTTTAATTATTCTTCACGTAAGGTATAATATATACACACTCTTATAATGAAAGTGTTGAATTAAACATTATAAAGGTCCTCAGAGTGACAGAATTGTGTAAAGTCTTATATTTGTAACACTCAGAAAGTATATTCAAAAGTATTATATTCAACATTATACTGCTGTATCAGGAGCAAGACAACACTTTAAGATGCTGAATAACACTTGTAAATCGTTTTTTTCCTCCTGATACAGCACTATAATATAACAATCACATGATTTTTAGGGCGTTATACTTTATTAGCTCTCTGATTCGCCCATGTGATTGCCCTCTTCTTCTTGTCATCTGCCAAGGAAACTACGTATTCATCGTGGTGAGAGCACATCACAGAACTGACGTCACATATCTGTGTCAAAGGTCAAGTATCTGGCTGATATTCGGCAGCACCTCATCATTGTCGGCCCGCTGCCTGCCATCTCGTTTTACCAGACTGATATGAGAAAAGTAGGAATATCCTACAGAGAACGTTTCGACAACTGGTAATAATTTTGAATATACCTCTTTTTTCAACACTTTCTGAGAGGGTTACAAATATAACACTTTATATAATGTTATCACTCCTCAGACATTTATAATGTTGAATATAACACTTTTATTTTAACACTTTTTGAGAATGTAGAATCATGTAATAGCTTTGTTTAATTCCTTAAATCCTCCGTTCACAGTAGATGTCTAGAAGCGAATACTCCTATAGCACATTTAGTTAAGTTTTGGGGAAATGCCACGGGTTTTAGTACTAGCTTCGATGTATCGAAAAAGTCGCGTGATATGTGTTTAATTATTTATAATATCGGTCTAGTCGCTTGTTATCAAATCATTAACGTTCGTAATTTACTGGATTGTCTGTTGTCATGCTTTTGATTCCCGCTCTGCCTGGTTTCCTCAGATACGACGCTTCATTTACTAAACCAATTAGGGTGGGTAATTTCTCAGGACGCCGGTTAACCAGTGACAATTATGGTTTGATATTATTTACACATTTCACAATGAATGAACTGATGGAGCGAGGTTTTTATCTTCCCGTGGGGTGGTGTTCATTCGTAGAGTGCTTAATCGTTTACCTATTAAGTTAACTACCTTAGTCCTCGAGAAACCCTCGCTGGCCGAGTGGTTAGGCGCTTGGCTGGTGACCGCTAGCCTCACACCGCTGAACCGGCACGGGTTTGAGCCCCGCTGGTGCATGTGTGAAAGTTTGCGAGTTACTTGCCGAAGGTTGGTGGTTCTTTCCGGGTACTCCGGCTTCCCCAACCAACCAAACTGGCTGTTACCATATGAGTGAAATAACCGTGAGTGTGACATTAAACCAAATCCCCCGCTTAGTCCTCGATTACATTGCACCACTCTTGATTACAGCAAAGTTCATGTGCTAATAGACCATACGTTTATAATTATCATACAGTATTTATCTCCCATACATACATATCAATGTGCTTATTCACCTGAATTGCCACATTAGCTAGTTACCCCTGTTCCCAAAGCTCTTGTCCTTGAATTGCTATTGTATTTCGTTATTAATGCAGATTGTGAAATAAAAATATACCAAGCAATACATTTGGGTGAATAAGTGAGTGAGTAGGATTTTCAAATTTTCTTTCAGTTTGATAAAGCCTGTAGCATACCGAAAAATTTCATGACTGTACCTTCAATTGCTTGATTTCCGAGAAAACGACATCGCATGAAATCATCCCAAAAGACAACAAAAAGCTGGTATTTTCAAAAAGACACACTTTCCAACTGTTCCAGATATGTGCTCATAAGTAGATTACACAGCTGCAAAATTGACTGTGAGCTGGACGCATATAGAAGTGCCACTCACCGGAGTATTAATTAAATTAATTTATTTAATTATATTGATTTCAGGGAGCCAATGTGCCAATTGAGCTATAACAAGAAGATTTACGGAATTTTCCAAAAACAGGTAGAATTTCCACCAAAACATGTGTTCAGACACCTCACAATAGAAGACAAATTATATCTGACACAACAGAACCATTTATACCTGCCGCTCAAAAGTGGAACAGCTCTGACCAAAATGTGAACATCGTAAACTATCCCTTTCTGGACAGTAATATTCCAGTGGGACCTGCATATGGCGTATACATATCACGCCTAGTAGCATTTGCTAGATCCTGTGTTAAATGTGACGATTTTAATCAACGTCACAAAACATTGTTGCAGAAACAGGGCTATTCCACCAAGCGCCTCCACTCAAAGTTTCTCAAATTTGGCGATACATACCGCATGCTGATAGCAAAATACGAACGTAGCGTGCAGGATCTATGGCGCTACGTTTCGTAACTTGTGTCTAATTCCGCTTAACCCGGGGCTAGGGGCCGTATGAACCCATGTACTTCAAGATCCTCATGGTACTCATATGAACAGACACAATCAAAGCGTGACTTTACAACGAATATTATGGATTAAGAATACTGATCAGCGATACGGATTTGATATTTTTGGAACATCATGATGTCTTTTCGGCATCATTGAAACTGTCGACTGCTGCTCTCTTGCAGGAAACAAGCCTATGTTTATGTATACTATGATTGTCTTTTTGAATTTGGTGCTAATACTGTTATATGGAATATGGAATAGGTCTTTCGATTATGGACGCGGATATGCTGTAATGGACGACGGCTGAATTACGAATGACGGACTAGAGGCTTGTAATTTCAGATTTATCGACAGAACCGGCCATTGGGCTAGATATTAGGGAGCCTGTCAAAAGTTTTGACGTTCAAACTAAAAGAATGCGTCAGAAAATGAACAGGTGAACGTTCTTTTTCTTCCAGCAAACGAACGTTCGACAGTCAGAAAATGAACACTACCCCGTCAGAAAAAATGAACGTCAGAAAAAGAACGTTCTTTTTTGAACGTTCGAATTATTATGTATGATAGCTGTCAGAAATCGCTGAAGGGCTCACAATACGGCTATCGTGTGTCGACTCTTATTAGAATGAAAAATAAAACAAAACAAAACGAAAACAGAACACTCGAAAAGGCAGCGCAACTGTATTTATATTTCACTAGCTTTCGTAGGTATATAACCCACTTCCTCTGAAGAAGTACTTTCCTTCTTTCAAAGCAACTATTGCAAAGATTTGACGTTTATCTACAGCAAATTTAATAAATGTATTTAATATAATAAAAGTGGATCTTTCGTGCATATTCTGGGGAATTATTTACCGGGAACGAGCGACATATAGGAACTAACGCGCCGCGTGTATTATTTTTTGGGAGAAAACGAGATGAAACTATATAATATTAAACTTCGACAGAGAAATATCACCATACTGATTTGGTTTTATTAAAAGCCCGATGTGACCAAATATCGTAAAGAATGATACAATAATCGGGTGAACAAGTTGGTGAATTAAGCTCCTTAGAATGTTCGTAATTTGAAGAAATTTGATAGACAAATAAAGACTTCGTTGTGATATCAAACCACACATTATTATATTACGTATTTGTATGACATTTATATAACAAATTTGATACATGGCATTCGACGGATGTTGATCGCGATTGTTAAATTATTTGTCAACCGTATATGCTAAACCCCTAGGTGTTCCCCATCGTCCTGTCTGACCTACTCTGTATATTGATCGTGCGTAACGCACGTGGGCCCCCCGTCTGCCCAGGAGGCCCAGAAAGGGTGAGAGCTCAAAGTCGGTTGCATACAGAAACCTGCTTGCGATGTATACTATTATAAAATGCGTGGAGTCAAATCTACTTTCCCGCAGCGCGGCCTTCCTCTGTTATAGAATTTATTGTAACTTACCATGTGCTTTGCATTGTTTATATACATGTATTCAGTGCATTCTGTAAAACCTAGAGTGGTGTGTCCGATGTCTGCGATTGATAATAATAATTTAATAAACGGATGATATATGGAAGGACAATGATAGAATTGTTTCTCTGTTAGGGGCCTACTTGTCCCGGTCACGGCTTCAGTGTTTTGTCGCCACCTATTATTATCTTAAATTATCTGAAATCGTTGAATGCTGTAAAATAGATAACGGTTAATTGATCTTTGTTTATATAAGAAAATACGTGTGTTGGCTTTTTTTGTTTCAAGTCATTTTCGCTGGCTATTCAAAATCCGCCGTTGATACCGACCGGTTCGATAAAAATGCTGTTGTCAAACAATCACAGTGCTAAAAGCCTTCAAAGCCAAGACTGTATAGTCCAGATTTCTTATCAATCATGTGATTCTTCATAGCTTTATTGATCAGAATACGATATTAAAATCAACGCTATATGTACATCTGTTCAAGGGGCTTTCCGAGATGGCTCATTTTGACACCAAATAATAAATATAACGAATAGCATTTAGAACACCGCAAGATGTTAAATTAAATGGAAACGACAATATTATGCCAGGGTTTCAAATGTTGACAGTGTCAGTTACGGTCTGCCAGGAAAATCCCGGGTGGCCATTTGGTGTGCATAAAAAGCAACCTGGACCTGAAGAATATCACTATTTTCCCGTACGAAAAAAAATTAGTAGCGGTTTAGAAATCTGATGCAATGAAGGCGCACACACCTTACAACTTGATTTACCCGGTAACGGCAACCGACTTTGAGCTCTCATCCTTACTGGGCAGACGGGGCCCACGTGCGTTACGCACGATCAATATACAGAGCAGGTCAGACAGGACGATGGGGGACACCTAGGGGTTTAGCATATACGGTTGTCAAATAAGTTAACAATCGCGATCAACATCCGTCGAATGCCATGTATCAAATTTGTTATATAAATGTCATACAAATACGTAATATAATAATGTGTGGTTTGATATCATAACAAAGTCCTTATTCGTCTATCAAATTTCTTCCAATTACGAACATTTTAAGGAGCTTAATTCACCAAATTGTTCACCCGATTATTGTATCATTCTTTACAATATTTGGTCACATCGGACTTTTAATAAACCACATCAGTATGGTGATATTTCTTTGTCGAAGTTTAATATTATATATAGTTCATCTCGTTTTCTTCCAAAAAATAATACACGCGCGTTAGTTCCTTTTTGTCGCTCGTTCTATAATTCTGGGTAAATAATTCCCCAGAATATGTACGAAAGATCCACTTTTATTATATTAAATACATTTATTGAATTTGGTGTAGATAAACGTCAAATCTTTGCCATAATTGCATTGAAAGAACGAAAGTACTTCGTCAGAGGAAGTGGATTATATACCTACGAAAGCTAGTGCAAAATAAATACACCTGAGAAAATGAACATGCGAAAACGAACGTGCGAAAATGAATGTCAGAGTGCATTGAAAAATGAACGTTCAAAAATGAACGTTCAAAAAAATGAACGTTCAAATATGAACGTTCGACTGTTCATTTCCTGACGCTGATGTGTAAAATGAACGGCCTGACGCATGCGGAAATGAACAGTCGAACGTTCAAATATGAACGCGTTCGCGTCAAAACTTTTGACACGCTCCCTTTTGACACGCTCCGTTTTCAGTTCGGGCCAACAGGCATCCCCATAAATATTTTGGAGATGCTCCCCAACAATCTCTCCGCAAATCCAACCCACTTTATTCATCGCTGAAATAAGTAAATTAAGTAAATGTTAATATCAATTTCTTCAATATTTTTAATTATCCAACGGTGTTTGTTGGAATATATATATGTATTAAATGATGCTGACCAAGTTTCATTTCATATTTCGCAACAATTATATGAATTCTGCTTCACATTGTAAATTATAAAACATATGACTCTGGAAAATAGGCATAATGAACTTTAGCCATGAAACTGACTCATTTTCACCATTAATTCAATGATACAGGATGCATATAAATATGGGCAATATATCTACAAATATTATGGTGATCCTCTATTTTTGGACTACGTCGGCTATGGCTGGCGAAGTTTTATGAAACACACGGTCTCCTCCTTCTCTTTGTACTTCTTCTTCTACCGACTTTCGTTAATTAGTTTCCGAAATTTTCAACAAATTGCAGCATGTAAAATGTGGGGGAAAGCAGGTATCAAGTAACAAAATGGAGATCATCAGGTCAATGTCACGGTGACCTAAAAATCAAGAAATCATTGAAATTTAATTTTTGATTTTTCAGATACATCAATGAGAGACGATATGTCGGATTCTAAAACTCTCGATGGTCAAATAGGTCAAAGGTCAATATAACAGTGTTCCCCGCTCAATCAGAAAATTATTGAAAACATTAGCTGTTCTATTATTCCTGTCCAAGGATGTGGATTTTGATCAAACTTCAGGAATACCTTACGTTTATGGCCACGAAGAAACCTCTTGAGGACAAAAGGTGAAAGACGAAGGCCAGGAAAATATTAAAAATCACACGAGGTGATGCATTATTGGGAAGCGGATAGCAAGATATCGGTCAATATTTCAACGAGCAAGGTCACCGACCACGAGCAAATCACTGTAACATATATAACTTATAGAATTGGTTTTAATTACATAGCCTATAGTGCCAATTATGCTCTTGCTTTTCATAGTTGATCTGATGTTACCAAGACGAGCTTTTAGTAAAAGTTTAATCACATTCTCACAGTTAAAAATGAACGTGATCTACTCCCTTAAAGCTGACATGACGTTATTTAATGCACGAATGTTATAAAAAAAAATCAGAGATTACAGCCCCTTTGAATAATACCCGCCGGAACAAATCCATATGAAAGTGTGCCGAGTTACCGAGTTTACGACGCCATACTGCCAACTTCTCATCCGAGTACCGTTGCCTCCACCGCATACATAAATTCAGAGTCCATCGAGAACCTAGCCAACCTGAACTGACACTCGAACTCTCCACAGCATATTTATGCTGTCATTGTTGTTGCCAGCCCAAATTCGGAATGCGGGCATCATATTCTATCACGCATTCATTAACACTCAACATAAATATATCTGGGGGAAAAGGGCAATGAAGTTAAGGATCTGACTATCCAAATATGATTCAGACATACATGTACCGGTGTAGCAATAATGGTTGTCCTACAGTACAGGTTGTCCTCCGGACAGTGGTACCTGGCAGTGGTTGTCCTGACTGAAACTGGATGTCCTCCCCCAGTTTCAGGTATGAGTTGTCCACCGATATATTACTCTTGTACATGTTGTAATGCATTATATATTATATTTGGGCCCGGAAAACTATTCATGGGGAACAACCTGTCTTATTACAACAGAGGCAATATCAGTTGTGATGTTCATCGTAAAGGTGACAAATTTTCAGTAGCTCGGCAGCTGTCCCAAGTGGTCCAGAGGACAGAGGCGTGGTAATGTGGAGGAGCGGGTTCCCAGTATTTTGTGGGTTCGAATCCCATCTGCGCCACATTATTTTTTTTAATACGATACATTTATCATGTTTTCTATTCTGGCCTTTCTATGGATCATTTGTGGATTCATGACGGCAGGTGGACATTATATTTGATGTTATATTTTTGTTACATATATTTTAATTATCCTATTGTTTAGTTCTATTTTGCAAATATATTTGGCGCATTATTCTTCAATTTCTTCCGGTCACAATCAAGTGTTTTTGTTGAACTGGTTTTTTTTTGTTGAACTGAACTACCCTTTTTATTTACGATAACATATTTCGCTCTGAAAATAATCGACGTAGGTCTGCACAATAAGGTGAAGTCTAACTAAAACAATTCTGATTTTGACATAGACACTGGAGGTATAGATGTTGCAGAATTTTGTATTACAGGTTAATCCGATGGTTTTGAATTCGAATCTTCTTGCTCCCAGACAAAGTTAACATATTGAAACATCAGAACTGCCAAGTAACCCTAATGACGAAGTCACTTGAGCATTTGGTGTTGATCTCTGCCGGGGTATGAATGCCGTACTTCCCCCAACCATCTCTCTTCACCTCATAGCATTTTATTTCATGGCTGAGTGAAACGACACTTTCTGCAAGAAATATTTAGCCTTTAAAGGAAAAGTTCGGGTTTGGTTGCCTTTAATACATACTAATACAACTCACCAAATTAAACGCAAAAGATATATTTTCTCAGTTTAAAAAAATGTTTTTGAAGGAGTACTAATCATTTTAAAACCGCGAACTCGCAGAGGCAGAGTGCCGCCATTGTACCGTATCCAGAAGGCGGATATGACGTACGGAAAAGGCTTGGAACTCCTCTGTCTGTTCGAGTAATATACGTGAAGCACGGAGTCTTCAGTCGAAGTTGAGTGAAATCATGTCGACGAGCGGTGAAAGTGACGGGGAAGCTGTGTTTGGTCTTATCAGGGCTACCAGTTCGAGCCGAAACGCTCAGATACGGAGATCAGAGCTGCGGGGATGATAGCAGCTCTAAAGCGAGACAGGCCACGAAATGAAGACAAGCCCACTTGGAAAATTAGTACATGTATGGTGCCGGTGCACACGCTGCTCTCATCGACGGCTTATGGGAGAGATCGAGTGTCTTCGCTGTTGGGAGAGCGACGAAAGCCGCGCTCTGGCAACTAGAAATGAAAATGGTATGAGCTATTTAGTATTTGAAGTAATTCTTGCCAATTTTTACACCGTCAAACTTGCATCTTAACACACGCAGCTCAATGCTACCTCCATATGTCTGCCTTCCGCTTACGTCACACTGTTTTACATAGTTTTACTCCTATTGGCTAAAATAGGTCACGTGACAATACAATGGCGCTTTCCTGGAGTTTGGTAAATTTGACGGTATCACAGCATTTGGTTAACTATTTCTGTGTTAAAATAAATTAAAAAAAAAATAAAAAATACAGTTGAATACCATTTGACTAGCTCTTTCAGTTGAAATATAGCTTTACCATACCCGAACCTTTCCTAAATCAGTAACGATGATTTTTTTAGTATACTGGAATATTTCCCTGAATACCGATATGTTTAACCATTTCAAGGACAGGACAGCCTCCAAAGAACCCAGACCTGGTAGGGTTAAAACAAAACATTTATTAGCTGCGCATACTATCATTGCCTTATTTGGTCACTTTACTTGATGAGGTCTGATACCGGACAACTATTCCTAGGCGACGGACAACCCTTAATACGACTTAGTTATAATCGCGATAAAACCTGGACAACCACTTCTATCGTCGGACAACGTATACCAGGATAGAGTTGTCCATGGACAACCTATACTAGTATCAGTTGTCCCTGGACAACTCACAACAGAATATGTTGTCCGTGGACAATGTCTTCCAGTAATGGTTGTCCGATAACCATTAATCAGGACAACGTTCACCTTCACACCGGTAGGTGTTTCCTCAAAACTTGATCTCGTCACATGTTTCTCCAGCATTGTATCTCAGTTGGCCTCTCTCGCCAAAGAGGAGGCATGAAGGGAATACTGGTCATCCTATTTTATAATTCTTTTGGCTCTATACGGTGCACTTGTGCTATGTATTTAGATTCCCGACACTACTTCAAAATTACTGTAATTCGGAATGTTCGTTCTAAACCAAGAATTGTTATATGTTATGCCTACTAATCAGGGCCGCCCATACTCAATTTCAAATTGCTAAAGACGGTGGTACGAACCGAAAGTGACCTTTTGTTCTGATTGTCAGCCCGTCCATTTTTAACTCATCTAGCAGTAGTATAGAAATGTGAAATCTCTTGGCATTCGTGGTGGGGGAATCAGGGTGGATGAGCGAAGCGAAAATGACCTTTGACCCTTGATCTTTGATCGTTGACATTTTCTATCACGTGCCTGGCGGGTGGATGTAAAACTAGGACTAACAGCCAGGCATCTGTCCAAAAATTCGGAAAAACGGGCCTTACGCCCAGTCAAATGGGCCTAGATGCACACTAGTGGATCCACTATGGTCGTGCCAGATCTCGATTTGAAGAGCTCGTCGAGGGCATTTCGGGTAACGTAACTGTTGACTTGAAGAAAACAAGGGGAAAACGCCCAGTCAAATAGGTCATGTAGGTTCTCGTCTGGAAGCGCTCGTCGAGGGCACTTCGGGTCACGTGGTTGGCGAGTGGATGGAATAGCCTTGGTGTATCAGAATATGTTGCCATTACAGTACACTGAACTGCCCGAAGACGCTTAGAGATGCACCAGAACGAATGCATGGTCGTTGCACACCGACAAGAGCAGACATGGCCGAGAATTCGTCTGATACACTTACAATAGCATAGGTGAATTGTAAACACACCCAACGCAGCTCCCACGGGTTGGTTATCATGTGATGTAGGGGATGAATAAAATGTGTAATACGCAAAATGCTTGTTCCTCCTTCTCTCATCTGATTGCGTCAGGCGATAAGATACCAGGGGCTATATATAGGTGGATGTATGTGTGTAGAAATCTTAATCCCTTTTATTGGAACGTCACTGCGTTGAGACGTGCGTTGGGCACGATTCACTCACTGACTCACTCATTTCTACCTAATCCGTTCACTCAGTCACGTCTAACAACCTATCGCCCGCGCTATCCCCAACACCAATCCCTGTAAACAGATGGGTGTAATGTCCGCCATTCCTGGCGACACGTCCTGTTCTGTGCTTGTCCAGAATCTCATTTTGTGTCCATCCGCCAGTAACCTGACCATAAGTGCCCTCGACGAACGCTTCAATTCGAGACCCTGCACAACCCATGTGGACCTAATATGGTTTATCTAGACCCATTTGACTAAAGTCCGTTTTTCCAGAATTTTGCGGGATCTGCGGCCATTTCCCAAGTCCTATATTTCACGTGACCGGAAGTGACCTCTTCAAGTTACCATTGTAACCCAATGTCAAGGATTAGAGGTCACTTACGCCCAACGATTTCCCAACCTCCAATGCTAAGAGATTTCACCTTTCTATACAACTGGTGGATAAATTAAATAGTTGACGGAGTGACATTCGCAATACGGGGTCGCTTTCAATTTGTAAATCCATATTCAGGAATTTGCCATTCCGGTTTGCGCAGATAGTGAAGCACCCTCTCAAACGGCAACAGCAGCTTCCGCATTTCCCCCTTGGCCCAGTATACGGTCGACATGGGTGAGCAGGGAACAGTATCGTGATACCGGGAATTTAAAAAAGAGATCGCATTTGGACTGCATCGTATGGAATCTCAAGAATTATCAAATGGTACGAAGAATAGTCCGTTTGTGCATCCTGTTTGGCGAGTGAGGTAAATTGAAATACAATGCTGGAGAAACTGGTGACGTGGCAGTATGGCGTTGTGAACTCTGCAACTCGGCACACTTTCATATGGATTTGTTCCGGCGGATATTATTCAAAGCGTTATAATCTGTGGGAAAAAAAATTGATACCATTCGTGCATTAAATAAGGTCACGTCAGCTTTACGGAAATACTACATTGTCACTTTCGTGTAAATCCACGGAACACGGTTCACTGCCTTTGGCCTGAATATGATGTTCCGGTTGAATTATCGTTCAATTCCATAGAAGGTGGATATACATCATTTACGGCGTCCCTTATTGAGGATTAGTCTAAAGAATGGAGCTCGTCTGTGTATCGCCTGGTACGTGAGCTACCTTTTAATACTTTCTCGTTGTAGTCGTAACGAGCATAATATAGGTATTTCAAAACGAGTGCAATTTGTACGCATTGAAATAAGCTTACTGATATTTCGGGCTTTGATGAACATATAACGGTTCTGCACACGAGTTAATAGCTTTTATTAATTCTATGCGCAATGGCCAGGACGGAAATTGAATTTTCACTATATTAGCATTATGTGGACAAAATATATATAATACCTTCACGGGGCATTAATTAACCACTGGTGATTTGTCGACCGACTAAGAGGATTAAATAAGAGAAAAATCTTATAATGAGACCATTATCAAAGGGATAAACATCCTGGCTACATACATTGCATGGTACTTTGGATCGATGTAAATCTGATACGGAGTAAACTCTTTAACCCTACCTGGCCTGGGGGGGGGGAGGGAAAGTGCCCCCCCCCCCCCCCTAGTGAACTTTTCTCTGCTGCTCCGAAACGACAAAACCTCGACAAAACGAGGCTGAAACTTGGTGACTTTTAAGCTTATCTTATTGGGGTCGTTTCGAGCCTATTTTCATATACCCCCGGACAGAGGATGATGGATAAATTCAAAATGGCGTCCATGTGGTATCCGTGAAAGGGCATTTTCCGGGTTAAGTGATGTTGAAACGAATAGAGATACTAGTACCTGAACCGACATTGCAATAACGGTTAATGATATATGATTGGAGATATGCCAGTACCGTTCACATTTAGACACTGTGAATCTGTATTGTTTCATGATTAGGATATGATCATGATTTGCCACGATCAAAATGATACTGAGATTGTTTTTACATCACGAACACCGCTCAGAACTTCTATTCTGTGGTTATATGATTCTCTTTCGTTTAATCCTACCTGGCCTGGTGGAGGGGGGGAGGTCCTATCTTCGGAACGACGAAAAATTGAGAGCTGAAACTTCTTGACTTTTCCGATTATCATATTGGGGTCATTTTGACCCTATTTTCATGACCCTCCCCCCCCCCAGCAGAGGATCATGGGTAAATTCAAATGGCGGCCAGGTGGGGTGCCAGAAAAGTGATATTTTTTCGTCATATTTCTTCAAAAAATTTGCTTTTCTCTATGGAAAAGTGGGTAAAATCTATTTTATTTCAGATCAGACTATTATTTACTAATTTAGCGTGCAGTTTTTGCGAAGAAAATGCAAAAATAAAAAATTCGAAAATTGTCCAAAAATGCTCTTTTTGAAAATGACTTCATTATGGGGGCCATCTGGGATTTTTTTGCATTTTCTTGTAGAGCTTGACCCAATGATATAGGGTGGTAAGTTTCAGCCCTCTAGCCTTAGCGATAGCGAAAATAAATAGAGGGGGGCACTTTCCGCCCCTCCCCAGGCCGCGGTACGCCCCAAATCGCCCAGGCCAGATAATAGGTCTCTCGAGACGGTCAACAGTTTTCGATGGAAATTAATTTTGGTTAGAGAATACTTGTGATTATGCTTGAACGTATATCATACCTTGTCTTGCTGTCATCATTGAAAACTGATGACCGCTTCTTTCAAGATTTTTTCACTAACCCTACCAGGACTGGGGAGGGGGGGGAGGCAAAATGTCGGCAAAACGACAACTAATTGAGAGCTGACACTCCGTGACTTTATAGCTCATATTGGGATCATTTTGAGCCTATTTGCACAACCCACCGAGTAGAGGATGATGGGAAAATGTTTTCGTCATTTTTCTTAAAAAATTCGGCTTTTCTGCATGAAAAGTGGGCAAAAACTATTTTATTTCACATCACATTAATATTTACTAATTTATAACTCAGTCTTTTTGCGGAGAAATTGCATACATGAGCAGTGTGACTAACGTCACAGGACCTACGAAGTAGAGTAGGCATTAGGACTCGATCGCATTTTCATTGAGATATGATGTGACTCTCCCCTACGGTACGTTTCATCATAATATGGTACATGTACAACCTTCCATAACAGCCATAGGTTCTCTTTATAACATGCCTTTTGTGAGATTGAGCAAGATTATATTCTGGGTATTTATATATTTACATCGATGTGTTCGTGCCACAAAAAATGAAAGTATATTGGTGAATGTTCTGGTCATTTAGTGATCCGGCTCTGGTACATCAAGCAGTTGAATAGACTCGAAGTTAAACGCATTAATACTGGGTTTCACCAGCCTCCGTCTATAAATAGTTCGCTCAGCTGTATTGAGGTCGCTGTCCTCAGATCTTGCGGTTGAATTCAACAGCGAGAGAGCACCAGGCATGCCAGGGCTGTTCCCAACTTCCATGGTGTCATGTTTCCCTCGCTTAAATGATCGGACTTTTCTCCGTATGATCTATAACAATATACTGAAGTGTTAATTATAAATCTAATTTTAATCAGAATTATTTCAGATCAGAACTAGCTGGTAACAATGCCCGAATGCTCGTTCATGCCAAAAATCAACGTTATAATGTCAACGGTTCTCCTTATTTTGCCGACGAAAGGATTCGGATGGACTGACTGACTGACTCATTACCGGACAATTTGCGATCTGTAGCCTACTTCGTAGGAAAATGAAAAATTCGATAAAATCGACCAAAATATGCCGTTTTTGAAATGACGTGATCAAAGCGGCCATCCTGGATTTTTTTAAATACATTTTCTGGTAGAGCTTGACCCAAGGGTATAATGTGGTAAGTTTCAACCTCATAGATCAAGGGGTAAGAAAACTGATTAGGGGTTGGCCGAAATGGCCCCTCACCAGGCCTGGACAGGTCAAAAGAAGCCCAGGCCAGATAGGGTTAAATCTGAAATCACCCGACAGAATTTTCTTTGAATTCAACTTCATTAGGGGAAAAATATCCTACGTCTGAAATTTTGAACATTTATCAGTAGTTATTATCTCTTCAGCCAGTAAAATGTTGTTCAATTCCGTGAAAGTTGTGCATGCAAGGAAACGAAACGGTCATATTCGATATCGGCCATGATAGCAAGCCAACCCGTTGTAATACCTGATAATTCGGAACATAGAGACAAAAGTATATTCCGAATGCGGACACACAAAATGGGGTTATGGGCGTGGTAATTCAAGGATCCGGTGACATATTACCATGCTGAGAAGCACAAAAGGATGGAAGTCGTTTAATGCTATAGCTTGCAATTCAAGGTAAATTGCCTATAGGATGATGCAATTAATTGCAATTCTACCATATATTTTCCCAAATAACATTATTACAAATAAAGATGAAAGCCCAGGTGGCATCTAATTCCAATAGATGCCCCCTTACAACCGATTCGGTGTAAATTGTATGACGTCATAACTCGCCCAGAGGGGTAATAGGATTGAAATGAATATGAAAAATTATCGTCTGCCTTCATCTTCTTGTGCATCAACTTGGAGCCAATTAAAGTTGGAGAAAGAGTTTTCTTCCGCCGACATTTATTCAAAGTTGTTGGTGTCAGTAAACCTTTAGGGATAGGTATTGAAGGTATTGACGTTTTAACACGCCCCTATAGCTGCCATACTGTGGACTGGCTCATCCGTGTCGATTTCAGTCACGCGACTTGCAGGTGCAGGTTTCGTTTAATTGGCGAGACAAAGCACTTTTGTCAGGTATGGGATTGTTAATCCAATTTTAAATGCACGAGATTATCTTCCTTATCACGAAACATCATCACATCGTGCCGTTCGCAGTATAGTAGAATAAAAATAATTCCTTGATTACTGCGGTAAACAACGACAACCGTTTACTGCGGTAAAACAATAATGACGATGCAGTAGTATGATTCTTCACGTTTGGGTCTTCATACGAGTCTTCAAGTTTACTCGTGGTTCGGATTGCACTATGGGAAACAAACATGGTATATTTTGCTATTTTTAGACGACCGGCAAGGCGTGTATACTTGATGTCCACAATAACAGTTTCTATATTGATATTGCTACGATAGGCTTAAGATCCGACATTCAGTATTCGGTGGTCGTCCTCTAAAGAATTCCTCCGTTAATAACCGAGGGATCTTTTCGTACGACAGTTATATTTGATTCCCTTATGGATAAATATAATAATAAATAAATAAAATAAAATAACACACAACATGGTTCCCTGTATGAAAGAATCGGTCAACAGTTTTCAATCCCCAGTGTACGAGTTGTCACAGCGAAACAGCTCACCAATTACCAATATGCGAGTTGTCAGAGCATTTTCATCATAGCTCTCTAGATTTGTATCTAATATCGCTTATACCGGTGCTAGGGGCCGTGTGATCATATCATCCAAGTTGCCACATGAACAGGTACAATAAACGCGTACCTGAGATACAACACATATCACGAATCGTTAGATTCTTGATATGTGCTTTAGAATAGGTTAACCGGAAGACTATACTGTGAAGCCATGTGGCTCTGTCAGTATGTCGGCACCTCTTCCCACTTCCCTTATATGTGTTGTAATTCAATGACGACAGCAAGACACCATGATGTTCTTTGCATAAAATTCTATCACTGACAAGTATTCGTCATCCGCCACGTCCGGAATGTGCCTGTTCAATTAAACACCATGGAAATGTGAAAATCATGATGCACAAATGGCCCCCTAGTTCTGGGCTAAGTGGAGCCAGACACGTATCACGAAACGTAGTGTAGAGATCTTGCACGATACGATAACAATTCCCTTAAGTTCAAGAACTTTTTGGAAACATAGAAAGAAGGCGATTGATTGTTACATGTTACAATTAAAGTCGTCTTTTTGTACTATTCTAGGTAAACATCGATCACAATTAAGCGAGAATAAAACATGGAAAAAGTGGTTGCGATATATCGTTTTGTCAATATTCTTGCCAGTCATATACTAATCCAAATTGATTTCTCCGAGAAAACGAGAATGAAGGTAAACATCACTCTACTCTAAACTATAACACGGCTGATTATGCATATAACTGATATGTCAAGGCTGCATTTAAAAAATCCACATTTAATTGATTTCAACCAATGTCACGCGTCTAAACTACATGAAATGGTAATGTAAGCGGTTAAGGATACGTAATCCCCTGAGGCAGTTTTGTATACGCCTTGATAATTTGTCTTCTGTAGCAAGTAATATTCAACATAACAATAACAATGTATATATTTTATGAACATCTATGACATGAAGAATTCACTTATGTAATTTGTATAACTGTTGCTACTACAGTGTAGAATATATTCAAAAGTTGAAGAAATGAGACAAAGGCCTCCATTTTTCAATTCAAATTTCATGAAAACTGTTTAACATATTTCAAATTCGATGGTATATCATGATCAAAGACATATAAAACTAGTAAACGGCGTCTTAGTTTTTGATAAATTTGGCTTAGTTTTTGAATTATTCAGCTTTTAATGTAAAAAGTTATAAGATAATCAATTTTGTCAATTCAGTTCAGTTAAAATGCGATAATAATAGAACTAGGCAGAAATTTAAAAAACGTGAGACGCCATTTACTAGTTGTAGTTGTTTTTGATCAAGGTATATCATCAACTTTGAAACATGTTAAACAGTTTTCACTAAATTTCAATTGAAAAATGGAGGCCAATTCTTAATTATGAACATTTTCTACACAGTAGCAGCAACGGTTATGCAAACTATATAACGGAAGTCTTCAGGGTAAACGCTTTCGTAAAATATATACATTATTATTGCTATGTTGAATATTTACTGCTACAGAAGACAAATTATCAAGGGGTGTAAAAAAACTGCAGCAAGAGGGTTACGTATCCTTAAGTTTGTTTACTACAAGTTTCACAGGTCTTAAAGTTATACAGTACGAATATTCAACACGGTGCCAATATTCGAATATCGAAAGTTGTTAAACATATATATATATGTATGTAATATCTGAAGTCTTTGGATTTCACAATCGATGCGTCACTATTTATCTAGTAATAAACTAGAATCCATTTATCTATATGCCGAATTATTATTTGTAGCAATTTGTTGGGGTTGACGAGAACAACATTGGTATAAATATATTGGTGAAACCCATATGATGCCAACGTGTCGTTGGTATGTTGGTAAAACGCAGTGCTTCATTCGTCATGATCCCTCAGTTTCAAAATTTGGATCTCTTCTTCCTAAAACAATCAATATTGATGGCAGCTTATTTGTTTTAATATATTTACCAGGATCACATACATACGTCTACGTGTCTTTGTCAAGGAAAACTGCATGGAGACAACACTGTAACACCAATACGCCTGTCATTTGTGGTGTAATTATCCGTGAAAGAGTCCCGAAGGCATACACTTCACCGTTTGAGAATAGAAAGAGATTAACCATATGTTAAAAATTCGTCCGACATGTACATTACTCCGATTATCGCAATGTCGATATGCATCTGTGTCAGGTATCTTATCTATAATGGAATTAGCTGGATACCTTCTCAATAGAATCGGGAATATGACACTGCGCATCATTTATTTTATTTATAGTGGGATTAACTAAATTCTATGTAGCAGAATACATGCATTTTATTAGTATAGAATTAGAAAGCCAAACATTCCTGGCAATATTGATGCTTTGTTTTTATTTTATCAATTATAGACGAGCGGCGATTAGCAAAAAAAAACGCCTTATTTTAGGAGTAAAATGCACCCCCCCACCCCCATACACACGGCCACATCCTGTGTCATTTGAAAGCTTATTTTATGTACTTTTTGTTAGACCGGATGTGGTCTTGAAATATATTGCCGTAAGGTGAAAAATTCATACAAACGACTTAATTTGTATATTTCAATGATTTCTTGTTAATTTTAAAGCAATATCAAAGATTATCTTGATTATCGTTGTGGGTGTGGATCACTTATAATTACTATTGCAATTTACATGTTTTCCCACAGTATGTTCTTGGTAATCTACCACTTTTAATAAGATTTGTGGATACAGTGTTCTATAATTGACTCTTTACAGGTCACTGATTTTCCATTTCTTGAAAATTTCAAAACTATTTAGGGGATCATCTAAAATTAATATTAAAATTGTCACATCAGCAGTATGTTCTTGGAAACATACTTGTAGGGTTTAGTATCATACAGGTAAATGCCCACAAACATACCCACTCTCCAGATATGTTCTTACCCTACGACAGTCTGAGTTTAGGACATCACTATATGTACTCATGTACCTCAAAGCTGTTGTTTCGGATATTTTGCGGAGTATATCATCTGCATATCCCTAGCATAACTCTCAATAAGGGTCAAGCCTAGTCATCAATACAATTAATAATAATGATATATAATCTACAATATTATGATCTCGCTTGTTCTGTGCTTCGCACATATGTGCTGCTATACAGTATTATTACGGTTTGTTAATGGTATCAGGGCAGAATTATCGCTTCTAGTGATGTTTCTACTGTAGCGCTGTTTAATAGCGCTGTTTCTTCTTATGTCGTCCGTAGTTTGCAAGATCCATAAGGTCCAAATTCTGTACAGAATTATTACTATTTTTCGTCAAGTGTGTCAGGACAGAATTCTCTCTTCTGGAGTTTATGATTTGTGTTTGCAAATGCCTATTCAACTCCGAGACAATAACATCTTCAAAATTGTTTGGATATTTAGTATTTCGAAAGCCACAATGCTAATTATTTTCCTGGTTTTGCAGTAGAGCCAATGTTAAAGCATTACCTGGTGCCTATTCTTGACCTGACGTTACGTGGAAAATGACGCCCTTTTGCGCCTATCATGGCTACCAGGATGTGGGTATGCCTTCTCGGAGGGTTCATTGCTGGAAATGGAGTTCGCCAAGGAGGAATTCTGTCGTCTCTGTTCTTTAATGGCTACAACATATCTCGGTCGAATTAAGGATGTAGTGCAGCCGGAGTCTTCTTTAACCACATATTATACGCTGGCGACTTATTCTTTATTAGCCCCTTTGCCAAGGGCCTTCAAAATCTACTTGATATAATGTGATATTTTTGCGATTGACCATAATATTGTCTTCATCACTAAGAAATGCTTATGCTTGTGCTTTCGTCCAAAAAAGTTTTATGACCGGAGAGCACACTCTTTTTTTGGCTAAACTGTCTGACTCACAGCTAAATTACGTTGACAAAGCCAAATATCTTGACCATTTTATCTCCAGCGATCTCACTGATCAGTTATGATATGTCTGTGCAAACTAGAAAGTTATGCATTCGTGCCAACAGTTTTGCTCGGAAGTTCTATATGTGTTCTCAAGATGCGAAGAAGCAACTTTTCTCGTCGTACTGTATCAGTATCGATTGCAACCATCTGTGGTCTTCGTACTCGTCATGTAACTGGGAAAAACTGCGTGTCACATACAACAACGTATTTCGCTGGTTAATGCACTCCCCGCGCAGTTGTGGTGCTACTTACATGTTTGAGATTAACTCTGTACCCAGCTTTAATGAGGTTATTCGTCGCCAGATAATTCCTCTACGGAACAGACTTATGTCGACAGACCGATTCTTACTTATAACTTTGCGGCTTTCCGATTTGTCTCAGACTTCGTGTTTAGTTTGTCATTTGTCTCGCCAAATCTTTGCAACGCGCTAGTAATTTGTGTTTTGGCTGCGATCTTATTATTTATTTTTTTCATTCTATAGACCATCTATGTATGAAATAAATACGTTTGATTATTATATTAAAGAGTTCTATCTCGCGACTGTCCTATTGTATTTATGATTAGGCTTGGCCCCTATGACAGATATTCCAGGCATATACAGAATTTATGCTCCCAAAAATATCTGAAACAACTGCTCTGAGGTACATGAGTACTTATAGGAATAAACATCCTATACTCAGGCTGTTGTGGGATTGGACATACCAGGAGAGTGGGCATGTTTATAGACATGTTTTTGTATTGCACTGATCTATTTAATGCTGCCAGAAAATTAGACAAATAATTGATATAAAAACTGATGCTCACAGCACTCTTTCGCCAATTTTGTAACTTTGTACCACTCTGCGTTTTGGTATGTTTTGTGGATATTTTGAAACGATCCCCTATTACAAGCTTAAACTAATTTGTACGTTTGACAAACAATATACAGCTACGACGTCAAATGACTCTGAATGTCTAAATCACGGAACTAAATTATTTTTGGTGGCTGACATCCAAGAAACCTGTCCTCTAATGCAGTAGTTAGTGTTTTTTACTTGAATGACGCTCGTTATATTGAGGATTTAAAAGGCAATCGCACCAAATCTTTGCCGAAGTATTTGACCGATGACTAAATTCGACATAAGAACCATTTTGGCAATTTAACAACGAAGTATTTCACTCACAAAATTTTTTGACAGTTTTTAGAGCGTTTGACGCAATTTAATTGTAGTTTGGAGATGGCCCCTCTGTGACGTCACAAGTCAATGACGTCATAATACTTTTTGATATTGGATGGTTGAAGAACACCTGTGCAATCAATTGACACCAACCATTTTGCCATATGCATAGTACGAGTGAAGATATAGTCATTTTAATACGCATATCCCAATTTTAAAAGCAGAAAGATGCAATCCAATGGTTCTTGTATTTCCTAATTTTTCAGCATACGACAATAATTTTCACCAACATAGTGTACCTCATCTGAAAGAAGAGAGTGTAAGCTTTCAAATGATATATAGTTTCCCTCTGTGTACGGTGTGAGGGGGAGGGGGCGAGGGGGTGCATTTTATTCCCCAAAACAGGGTCCCGATCGCTCGTCTATTATTGATGAGACAAAACACAACCATTTTAGTTGCAAGGACTTTTATTTCTTTCCAGAATATTTCTTTCCAGAGAAATAGTTAATGATGTCGAAATTGTAGTCGAAGATGTCGTGAGATATCATCGACGTGAAAGTAGGCTTTATCCCATTTCATTTTTATAAAAATGTTCTATTTGGCTTGTTAGAGGTTTCGTACAATTCCATACAAGGTTGTCCTTCGCCAGTTTAGGATTATCCAAAACGAAGGACGTTTGATAAACAAGATAACTTTGAACAGATTTCTAGATCTAGACGTAGGGAATACATAATGTACTGTTACGTGGAGCTTTTATGAATATCTTTTCTATTGTCTGTATTAAGCAGGAATACAGAGATACACAGATACGCATTGGAAGATGCGAAACTAAATGAAAGAATTTGATTGGATAATATTTGATTGACAGGTCGATTTGTTCTACCTGGGCGCGACGAATGGCAACTCACCTGTATGTATGTTTAGGATAACAGCGGGCATATATGCATACCTGACTGATTATACACTTTCGAAATTTGTAAATAATGGTGACTAATGACGGTAATAATTGACAAATATGGAATTACATATACACATTGAATATAACCCTACCCAACAGGATATTCTGCACTTGATGCACTTGTAACCGTTTGCACACACGTTAATAACTGTTTTTATTCGAATTTACTTTTATCGACAAGCTTTTAGAGAATGCTGTATCATCAAGTCGTTTTGTGGCCTTATAAAATCGCTTAGTGAAGCCGCTCAACACCAGCATTATTAAGGTAATAGCTTAAGCCGTTGATAAATCAATACATATCGATCTCGCATTACCATTACCGTGAACGCACAATGTACATAATACCTCCACTAGACATTGACCAGCACTGTATAAACGGGATAATATTGGGTAAGCGATTTTTGTCAGGCTAATAGTATTATTGAACAGTTTTGTTTGGCTTTTGACAGAAACAGATGCAGATCTAATACCCAACCCTCACATACAACATTATTAACTGTTAATCAAATATGTTCGTACATATGCCAAGCAATTACCTTACCTTCAAACTTCATACCTTCAAGGATACCGTCTATTGTTTCATGATTGTCATATACTCATCAGTGATACATATAGGTCTCTAGCCCGTCATTCAATATTCATTCTTCGTCCATTAAAGCATTTCCGCGTCTATAATACAACGACCTATATTTTTTTGACCCGATTGATATGTCTAATAATCAAAATGACCTCCATACTTGCTATACGCACGAAACCCGTCATAATCACTTGTGGGCATGAAACCTGTGATAACCAATTGGGGGCAGGAAACTCGTCACAATCACTCGTGGGAATGAAACCCCTCATAACCGTTTGCGAGCATGAAACCTGTCATAACCACTTGTGGGCTTAAAACCCTTCATGACCACTTGTGGGATTGAACCCGCCATAACCCCTTGTGGGCATGAAATCCGTCATAACCACTTGCGGGCATGAAACCCGTCATAACCGCTTGCGAGCATGAAACCCGTCATATCCACTTGTGGGCTTGAAACCCGTCTTAACCGCTTGCGGACATGAAACCCGTCATAACCACTTGTGGGCTTGAAACCCGTCTTAACCGCTTGCGGACATGAAACCCGTCATAACCACTTGTGGGCTGGAACCCCGCCTTAACCCCTTGCGGACATGAAACCTGTGGTAACCACTTGTGGGCATGAAACCCGTCTTAACCGCTTGCGGACATAAAACCCGTCATAACCACTTATGGGCTTGAAACCTGTCTTAACCGCTTGCGGACATAAAACCCGTCATAACAACTTGTGGGCTTGAAACCCGTCTTAACCGCTTGCGGACATAAAACCCGCCATAACCACTTGTGGGCTTGAAACCAACCATAACCGCTTGTGAACATGAACTCCGTCATAACCAGTTGTACTCCCAACCCGTGATTGCCACTTGTGACTCTAGCCCGTCCTAACCACTTGTGGGCCTAACCTGTCTTATCCGCTTGCGGTCCGAACTCGTCATAACCGCTTGTGATCCTAACCCGTCATAATCACTTGTGGGCATAACATAAGTCATAACCACTCGTGGTCCTAACCCGTCATAACCACTTGTGGTCCGAACTCGTCATGACCACTATTGGCCCTAACCCGTGATAACCAATTGTGCTCGTAACCCGTCATAACCTCTTGTGGTCCTGACCCGTCATTAACGACTTGTGGTCCCAATCAGTCATAACCACTTGCGCTCCTAACCCGTTGTAACTACTTGTGATCCAAACTCACCATGACCACTTGTGGGCATGAAACCCGACATACCCAATTGTGGTCCTATTTGATATAAAAATTGTAATTATATGTTTTCTTCTCACACCACCCCCCTGTTTACATTTAAGGAAGTCAAATTATGATATAATGTCTATTTGATCCGTAAGTACATGGACAAATGTAATACAGATGGATATACTTGAATATTTGTAGCTTCATCTGTAGAATAGTTGTTGAGGCTATAGCCTTATAACTATTGGAGCATGGACAGTACGTTATTTAACGGATGCATTTACATGTTGTATACGTACTTTGTCAGAAGGATGCATCTATTTTATAATGATCCAATACATGTGCAGTGACATTCTCTTGACTACGTGTCACCGAAAAGGCCGAACCGTAGTTCATTTCCCTGAGATTTGCGACACAGTTGTTCCCATGGTTGTATGGACCAGATAATCCACCCGAAAGACCCGAAGACCCCAAAAGCACCGCACAACAGGCGCACTCCTCGGTTGCCATAGAAAAGAGTGTGATCAGTATCCTGCCATAGTCGATAGAATATACCAATGTAGCTCACATGATGGCAGAACACTGCAGTGTGGAGTTAAGTAGAATATTCGTACAGTTACACGGTGATGAGGCATCTGTAGAACCGCTCGGTTGTTGAAACTGGATGAGAACTATGAAGTATGTGATAAAGGCTCCTGCAATCTGAAACAAAGACACAAAATAACAATAGAAGGCATGCCATATACCAAAGTATTTCTCATATCAAGATTCATGGACAGTTGTTGAAAGTTCCCTCTGTCAATGAACTAATTACGTCGAACAAACTGCCAGAAGGTCCAGGGGATCACGACGATCTCGTCATCTGACAACGACTTACTACGTTTGTTCCTGACAAAATATATTGCACCATTTAGACGGTCATCACTTGGAAAGGTGGATGTTTAGAAATAGCTTTGTCATTAAAATACAAAGTTATTGAGAACATACTATACTACATTCATCTAATTTACACGCGAATACACCATGCAATCCTTTCTTCGTTTGGCCGCTTCATGATCCCAACGAACTTTTCTCCATCGCGTTCCCTTTAAATGAGTTTCCAAAAAGCGCCACACAAAACACACCAACATACATAAGATATAGACGAAATAGTTTTTGAGCAACTGGGTATCATTGTCATCAATAATAAGTTCTTCTTACCGTGAGGATGGTGGGCTTATCAATAACGAACAAGTCCATAGCCGTCAGTCCGATTGATTCCCCGGTTAGTTTGTTGAGGAACATGTTCATCTATGAATAAAACAAAAATTGTCAAACAAGACGATATATATGAATCAATCTGTTGTACGAGGACTATACAGCAAAATAGGTAAATGCATTGGATTTTGTGGAGGGGGAACATCCGGTTAACCGGAAGACTATAATGTGAAGTCATGTGGCTCTGTCAGTATGTCGGCACCTCTTCCCACTTCTCTTATATGTGTTGTAATTTTTACCTGTATATGGTGAGATTCTGCTGGTGGACGTTTCGTCCCCGAGGCCCGTCCCCTGTACAGACCTTTTGGTCGTTGTTATATGTTGGCATTTGTGGGGAGTTGATGCTGGGTCGACATCGGGCCTTACAGACTAGTCTTTTGTGTTAAATGCCGTCATTTTCATCTGACGACGATACAGCTCACCAATCGCCAGTGTACGAGTTGTCACAGCGAAACAGCTCACCAATTACCAATATACGAGTTGTCAGAGCATTTCCATCATAGCTCTCTAGATTTGTATCCGGTGCTTTGGGCCGTGTGATCATATCATCTAAGTTGGCACACGAACAGGACAATACAAGCGTACTTGAGATACAACACGTATCACGAATCGTTAGATTCTTGGTATGTGATATAGAATAGGTTAACCGGAAGACTATACTGTGAAGTGATGTGGCTCTGTCAGTATGTCGGTATCTCTTCCCACCTCCCTTATATGTGTTGCAATTGATATATTTTCTGAACAGATACATTGCGAAAGACCAATTTACCTGCAGGGAGAATTCTGGTGAAGTCTGGTCCACTCCGATATCATGAATATTCTTCAGTGGGGCGTGGGCCTGAACAAAAGTTGATAAAATGAAACGAGCAACGATTAAAGATAATAATAAGAAGAAACTAGATGAATCAGTATACATTGCAAATTTCGTTATTTGAATTAATATATAGCGTTCCTTTATTGGTTAGCCTTGATGGAACATTCAAACGCTTTCAAAGAAATCACGAAACACACTTCCATAACAAGCGTCGTTTAATACACTTCATTAGTGATGAAATCATCTGCACCGGTTAAAGTGGTTCCGGATATTGAAGTGTTAAATGCTTTGGTGCTTCTCATCGATGGTTCAAATATCTCGTGGAGATAACTCGCTTATCACTAGCATTGAAGAGCGTAATCGTTGATTGACATTTAAATACGATTGAATATTTCTTATTTTTAAAGTTTCCAACTTACCACATGGTTTAAGTATCCTCCTTCGAATGAAATGACGAATATGTACGCAAAACCGGTGATAAGCCAAAATATGTTTGAGATAAGAACCAATGGGTCAGAGAGTATGACGTCATACCAAACAATGTTGTATAGTTCCAGCATTCCAATACATATATTGAAACCAAGGCCTGCTATATTAAATGCACTGAGTGTGTCATCGGCTGTCTCCACAATTCTGCATATCGACTGGTGTCGTCGCCGAAATACTTCAATCCCGCAGCGAAGTTCGCTATCAGTTGAAATAGCGGCACGCAAATCTTGGTGGAAGATTTCGAATTCCCGGTTAACCACAGAACACATTAACAGGAAGAGAGAAAGCGTGAATATCCACGACGCAGATAAGTAAATGTGAACGACAAATGCAATACATCTAACAATAAAGGCGAAACGGTGATCAGGTGGCATAGGGGAGATGGAAATATCCAGCAACGGAGTAGCAAACAGCAGATATCCTGAGAATATATTATTCAGGAGAAATAGTATCCAGCAAGTAAGAAGGATGGTGAACACTCGACGAGACATGGACTTCGTATAAGCTCGGTCAGAATGTTTATTAGCACCGTTCGCGGTACTACTTCGATTAGTCTTGATCAAATCTAACCATCTCGCGAGAAATTCTCTTAAACGGTTGCCATGGCCACAAGCCTTGAAATTCACAGTGCAGTTGACTGCGCCAAGGAGGTACCAAAGATGGACAATGATTTTCAGAAAGAGAATGGGTCCGAACGAATCCTTGAGACTGTAGATGGAGAAAAACCGGAAGAAGTTCAACCACAGCAAAAGTAAAACTACCACAGAGTAGCACTTGCTGAAAGTGGAGACCCATTTTTTGAGCGCCCAATTTTCATGCGTTAAATGCAGAAGTCCGAACGAAGCCATAGTTAGTACTAACGGTTTACTGATTAGAAATGGTGGCTGTTTGATATACTTCCCTTTGGGGCTGGTATCTTGCTGATGGGTGTCAAACTCAGAGAAACTTTTCGAAGCTGATACAAATGGCGAAACTCTCACTATCTTCGTGATTTTAGGCATGTTCGATCCAACGTTATCTGAATATCCACTGTTTCTGGTTCCCTCAAGTTCCTTTGCACGCAGTGGTTCAATCGACGCAGTTCTTGTAAAACTGTAATTCTAAAATGTTTCGTTCGGCTCCTGCCTCGGTTACTGAAGGCGGCGTCGTATTTCTCGTCCCTTTGTTCTCTAAAAATGTCCGTTCCTGGGTCTGCTTTGCACTTCAACTCGCTCTTTATGCAGAAAGTAATCCCCAAACGCCTCCTACGAAAGTCCTTATAACTATGAATGACTCTGCACTCCGTATAGTATTTATAGTGAATGTGTCTAGAAATCAAATATTCGTGTCCGACCGCTTTGGAACCTTTGTGCCATATCAGTCATTCTCCCATCCCCTAACATGATTCAGCACTCTTTTCGCTTTAGGCAACCATTACCACCTTGGACGTACCTTATTGTCCTTCATTACACTCGCATTTGTAAGCTTACACTAGATTCCACTTGGCGACATCAGAATCCGCATTTGTTCAACACTATGGTATAGAGTATGAATTATAAGGAATCAATCGATTTCCAATATTTTGTCCATCATGCGGTAAATGCCCCCGGTGAACCTGCACAAATAGTATTGACTGGTCACCAATGCCACTTTCATTATGTCAACAATAAGATATCCGCCGACGTCGATCAATAGAGAATTTTAAACTATGCTTTAATTTCATGTGTGTATCTATCAAGTATTTTACTCGGTGGCGCGCAGCAGTTACATGATGTAAATCTTTGCAACTCTTTCTTTTGCGTAGTCAAATTCACGACCCGGAAATATTTTCCACAGCCCAATGAATCCCAACGAATTCGCGTCTTGTAGCGAACTGTTTGCATCAATGTGAATAGTGCAATAAACTTGATATGTCAGGTTTTACTTGGAGCTTTCTGATTTCGGTTCAAGGTGCAAGCTTTTCTTTTACAAGGTTTAGTTGCATCCATGAACATTATATTGCATTAAATAATACCATTTGACATAAATATTTCGCTGCTTTGTCCATATAGTTCAGTTGCCAACCCCCTAATTTCTTTGGAGTGCGCATCTCGAATAGATTTATCTTTCTCTTCTCCTCCACGTGAGTGGGAAGGGACTTTGAAAATGCCCATCGTTCATCCGTCCGTTCTTCCGTCCGTCTGCGCGTCCGTTCCTCACAAATGTTGTGAATGTAATAGCAAATGGAAGTCAAAATGTGAATAACAGTGACAGTACCTTGTGCACACAATAACTAAGTGGCAAGCAAAACTAGAGCCTTGATATCTTGCACAATGCTGTCTTATGAGAGCCTATGACCTTGACCTATTTTTAAGGTCCCAGGTAAACCTGTGAATAGTATTTTGAACAAAATATCCCAATAAGAAAAGAGCAAGGGATTATTGGGCACACAGTCGCCTTGTGAAGGCCTTAGGTCAAGACCTTGACCTGTTTTCGAAGAGCGATCAAAATGTGAATAGTGGTTTTATTTGCCTGTATAAACAATATTCAATGGACAAGTTGATCAATAATCTTTGGCACAATGCCGACTTTAAGACCCTTTTGAACAAGTTCACTCTAAACTGACCATGACCATTTTCAGAGATCGCAGAGGGCAAAATGTGGATATCAAGCCTATTTGATTGTGATCCAAATATCTATGAGACAAGTTGATCTGGAGTCTTGAATACGATCTTGTCTTCAATAAATAGTTCCTCGCTTGGGTCGTTTCTTTTTAACTGTCTGTCGGTCATATAGTTTATTATTTTCCAACAGCTGGCTTGATAGGTCTATTACATCATCGTTCTGAATTTGTATCTGAGGGGCCGTGTGGTCATGCGATTCAATATGTCCACATGAACAGCTACAATAAGAGCGTTGCTGAGATCCAATCATCACAGAAATCAGCTTTGGTTCTTCTGGTGTTTTTAGCAATATTCAGTCAGCAGATGGTGTCATATGACTTCTGGTCAGTGTGCCGGCATCGTTTTCCACCAACCTTCAAATGTTGCGTTTAATTAATACTTAGCAATTTGGTGACTCACAAGTTCATTGCAGACTGACCTTGACCTATTTTCAAATGTCACTAGTTTTGCGAAGGTTATATCTCAAAAAGTGAAGATGGAGACTGGATATTTGTCAATATGCTGTCTTATGATGGCTTCGAGGTCATCAGATCTTCCAAGGACTGATACGCCTTATTCCATCTTAAAGAAATTGAGACCTCAAGTCGTTTTCATTTCTAAAACTCTATGAATTCAATGTTATAAATTCATACAAGGTCAAGGTAATGAAGATTTTGGACGCCATATATCCAAGCTAATCTGAGTAAACTTAGATGTATATGGAATATACTATTCGCGCTGTTGAAAACTCGTGAGCCCGATCAAAAAACACAGGACAGACTAGCCACACACGATACGGTCCACATTATCAAACACACGGTATCTGTCAGTCTATCACTCAGTCTGTCATGAGGTTTAGCGTGTATAAACAAATCAACAGACGCGCCATGCTGAATATCGCAGAGTGTATGCTTTAAAATATGGGATATCTTTTAGAAAAGAAAATGCTCAAACTGAAATGAGAGAATGCCTCAATTACTAAAATCGCCCCATCGTTATAACATGGCATTCAATATGATTTATAATACTATATCCCAGTTATAGATTGCCAGCCGATTGGCTGACTGATCCATTTTGGGACGCACGAGTTTTCAAGAGTACCAGGTGGAGATGGTATTTCAATAACTACATGTAAGTTGAGACTTGTACCCAAAAGTTCAACATTCAACAGAAAAATGCATTCGTACATAAACGACTGCTGAGTTCCACCCAACGACTGCTGAGTTCCACCCACTCATAATACATGTATATGTTCATACATATGTATTTCAATATAATGGGTGGAAATATCGATCCCTATTTATTAACCCTATCTGGCCTGGGCTTTTTGGGACCTGTCCAGGCCTACCAGCTCTACCAGAAAATGTAAAAAAAATCCAAGATGGCCGCTTTGATGACGTCACAGTGACGTCATTATCAAAAACGTCATTTTTTGGTCGATTTTTCATTTTTCTGGTAACCCACATGGCCACTATTTTGAATTTATGCATCATTCTTTGCAAGTGTGGTTATGCAATATTAACGTGGAGTCAGCCCCCATTGTTGTCCTTTCGCAGATATGATGGAAAGTTTGGTGGAGGGTGGGGGAGGGGGGCTTAATGGTCCCCAGTCCTCGTAGGCTTAAATGGGCGAGCACGTTTTCATCTTCGTGGCACTTTGGTTGAAGCAGTATCGAAACTCTGGCATTTGAATGTATACGAGGAACGCAATCTCGAAAATTTGTGATTGCGAAACCAAAGTTGCATGTACTGGTACATCATATATCCAATGAAAAATTTAAGTACGAGGGCTCCATTTCTTAATAGTCCATGCATATGGTTAAGTCATTTGCAGGCAGCACCTTCATAACTCAAGACATCGTTCCCACATTCCATAATAGACGTCATTTGGGACGTATCATTCATACAAAAATTATGGGGTGCAGAAAATGAATGAGTGTTGTGTGGAAAGTAATTTCCAGCATCTATATTGTCAACCACCAAGGATGCAGTTTCACAATGGATTGAGTTTTCCTAAACCTTGTCCATCCTACACACCTGCTATCTAAGCCTATTATTGTATCACACACTCCAGCCAGAATTTGGGAAATTCTTGTAGACACCCGATTTCATAACTGGCATTTAGTTATATACATTTGCTGATCTTTTCTATGTACCAGAACGGTCAACTCGAGAATTGAAAGTTCTATAATTCGTTCATTGGAGGGAGCGGATCTGTCCCGAATAGATGGGTTAGGCATAGCATGTATTTAGTGGTGGGAAACTAGGACAGCGTTGTTTTACAAGAAGTTATGCTACCCCCAAAACTTCTATTCTGGTTGCATTGTTCCAGCCTCCACGAGATATCTCGAACGCTGTTTCGAAAGTCGACAACTTTGCTGATGTTACCGGTAACCACGTGGTCTCTAGCATCATATGGCAACATAACAGAAAAGAATGAGATGTATTTAATCAGCGCCAAATCTAAGCGACGGCTTAAATTAAAAAAAATACGGACCAGGGTTGAGGTTGTGGTGGTGGAGAATGATGGGTTACGTGTATCCACATTTTGTCATAACGATTCCGGAAAACTTACCTTTTTACTGGGATTCGCATCTAGAGGTAACTTCGACTCTTTCCCTGTTCCTATACATCAAACTGGTAACAATTGGGGTTTGATGGATGTGAGGTAGATTTTCCATCTTATCCCCACCATAAGCGTGATCATAACAATCACAAAAAGGTAGACAAAGTATCTGAGTATTGGTCCCTCCGGCTGCATTTCTATGGAAATATGTCTCAATTCTATTCGCTTCAATATCGAACTTTTTTCAAATAATAATAATAATTTCTTCAGTTTAATAGTATATTTATTGGATTGAATACAGAAATTGGTTGTTCATATATAGGTGTATGTTGAACATTCATTTGTGGAGTGTGAATATGACTAAACTCATTCTGGTATAGTATCGCACAACGGATAGCGTCTGATATGAGAAGTACATGCGTCTGGTATGGGAAGTACATGCGTCTGATATGGAAAGTATATGCGTCTGATATGGGAAGTACAAACAGTTCGTTTCATATACTATATGAAGGAATGAGACATACAGGCAAGGCAAGGCATACGGTCATTTTATTAGCCAAATTGTTTTTGACAGATACAAACAAAAGAGACAGCTATAGAATGTTGTAGGATTCAAGAACGCATTAGCCAATTATTAACGTATAAAAGCCTGTTACATTATTTATTGTAAAGAGTTGGAGAAGAGACGGACAATACAAAGAGGGCTCATAGAACATATAGACAGTAACGTATGGATATTATGTGGGATTGTCTCTATATATTTACATATTAAATCTATTTCGTTTGTAGACCATCCAAACTAAATAAAACAAAAAAAAACAAAATGAATATTTGAAAACATGGCCAAAAGTGGTCTATCACAAGAATTTTGTGTATTTACATTTATTCTTAATTTCTGACTGAGGGGTAAAGTTATTAGATTATACGGCTTTGTATCTACTCATATGTAAGCATTAACTGCAATGCTAGACAAAAACCTTCGGAAGTGAGTGTATTACCCCACCCCCCGCAATATCAGAGCAACAGCTTGTTGGCAATATAACGTATAGAAGCCGAACACTAAAACCAGTCTAGCCCTTAACTCTTTCTGGACTGAGCTTTCTGAGACCTGTCCAGGCCTGGGGACTATTTCGGCCCTCCCCTAATTCTTTTTCTTACCCCTTGAGCTATGGAACTGAAACTTAACACTCTACATTTGGTTCAAGCCCTACCGGTAAATGTAAAAAACAAATCAACGATGGCCGCCTTGATGATGTTCAGGTGGTCGATTTTTCGGTCAGATTTTATCGAATTTTGTATTTACGTAATTTCTCCGCAAAAACGTGTTTATAAATTAGTAAATATTGATCTGATGTGAACTAAAATATCTTTTTCCAACTTTTCCTCGCGGAAAAGCATGAATTTTGAAGGAAAATGAGCACTTCATCTTGAATTTATCCATGATCCTTTGCTCGAGGTGTATGCAAATAGACTCAAAATGATCCCAATATGATAAACTAAAAAGTAAGCGAGTTTCAGCTCCTAATTTTTTGTCGTTCCGGAGAAAGCGCAGAAAGGTTGGTAGGGGTGGATTTTGGTCAAACTTCAGGAATACCTTACGTTTAAGGCAAACGAAGAAACCTCTTGAGGTCGAAAGATAAACGACGAAGGCCAGGAAACCATTGACAATCACACGAGGGGATGCATTATTGGGAAGCGGATAGCAAGATATGGGTGAAAATTTCAACGATCAAGGTCACCGACCACGAGCAACTCACTGTAACATATATAACTTATAGATTGTAATTACGCAGCCCATAGTGCCAATTGGGCTCTAGCTTTCCAAAGTTGATCTGATCTTACCAGGACAAGCTATTAGTAAAAGTTTAATCACATTCTCACAGTTAAAAATGAACGTGATCTACTCCCTTAAAGCTGACATGACCTTATTTAATGAACGAATGTTATCAAAAAAATATTCTGAGAGATTATAGACCCCTTTGAATGATACCCGCCGGAACAAATCCATATGAAAGTGTGCCGAGTTACCGAGTTTACAACGCCATACTGCCATCTTCTCATCCGAGTACCGTTGCCTCCACCTCATATATAATGTCGGAGTCCATCGAGAACCTAGCCAGCTTGAACTGACACTCGAACTCTCCACAGCATATTTATGCTGTCGTTGTTGTTGCCAGCCCAAATTCGGAATGCGGGCATCATATTTTATCACGCATTCATTAACACTCAATATAAATATTTCTGGAGAAAAAGGGCAATAAAATGAAGGATCTGACTATCCAAACATCATTCAGACATACCGGTGTTTCTTCAAAACTTGATACCGTCACAGGTTTCTCCAGCATTGTATCCCAATTGACCTCTCTCGCCAAAGAAGAGGCATGAAGGGAATACTGGTCATCCTATTCTATAATTCTCTAGGCTCTATACGGTGCACTTGTGCTATGTATTTAGATTCCCGACACTACTTCAAAATTACTGTAATTCGGAATGTTCGTTCTAAACTAAGAATTGTTATATGTTATGCCTACTAATCAGGCCCGTCCATACTCAATTGCAAATTGCAAAAGACGGTGGTTCAAACCGAAAGCGACCTTTTGTTGTGATTGTCAGTCCGTCCATTTTTAACTCATCTGGCAGTATTATAGAAATGTGAAATCTCTTGGCATTGGTGGTGGAGGAATCAGGGTGGATGAGCGAAGCGAAAATGACATTTGACCCTTGATCTTTGATACTTTCGATCACGTAACTGGCGGGTGGATGTAAAACTAGGACTAACAGCCAGACATCTCTCCAAAAATTCAAAAAAACGGGCCTTACACCCAGTCAAGTGGGCCTAGATGCACACTAGTGGATCCACTATGGTCGTGCCAGATCTCGATTTGAAGCGCTCGTCGAGGGCATTTCGGGAAAAGTAACTGTTGACTTGAAAAATACAAGGGGAAAACGCCCAGTCAAATACCCAGTGAAATAGGTGTATGTTTGCCATAAGTGGGCATAGTGGGTCATGTAGGTTCTCGTCTGGAAGCGCTCGTCGAGGGCACTTCGGGTCACGTGGTTGGCGAGTGGATGGAATAGCCTTCGTGTATCAGAATATGTTGCCATTACAGTACACTGAACTGCCAGAAGACGCTTAGGGATGCACCAGATCGAATGGATGATCGTTGCACACGGACAAGAGCGAACATGGCCGAGGATGCGTCTGATACACTTACAATAGCATAGGCGAAGTGTAAACACACCCAACGCGGCTCTCACGGGTTGGTTATCATGTGATGTTGGGGATAAATAAAATGTGTAATACGCAAAATGCGTGTTCCTCTTTCTCTCATCTGATTGCGTCAGGCGATAAGACATCAGGGGGTATATATAGGTGGATGTATGTGTGTATGCCCTGTTGACTACGACCTATCCCCAACACCAATCCCTGTAAACAAATGAGTGTAATGTCCGCCATTCCTAGCGACACGTCCTGTTCTGTGCTTTTCCGGAATTTCATTTTGTGCCCATCCGCCTGTAGCCTGACCAAAAGTGCCATCGACGAACGCTTCAATTCGAGACCATGCACAACCCATGTAGACCTAATATGGATTATCCAGACCCATTTGACTAAAGTCCGTTTTTTTCAGAATTTTGCGGGATCTGCGGCCATTTCCCCAATCCTATTGTTCACGTGACCGGAAGTGACCGCTTCAGGTTACCATTGTAACCCAATGTCCAGGATAGAGGTCACTTTAATACGCCCAACGATTTCCCAACCTCCAATGCTAAGAGATGTCACCTTTCTATATAACTGGTGGATAAGTTAAAATACTGGACAGAGTGACTTTCGCAATAAGGGGTCGCTTTCAATTTGTAAATCCATATTCAGGAATTTGCCATTCCGGTTTGCACAAATAGTGAAGCACCCTCTCCAACGGCAACAGCACCACCCGCATTTCCCCCTTGGCCCAGTATACGGTCGACATGATTGAGCGTGGAACAGTATCGTGATACCGGGAATTCAACAAAAAAAAGAGATTGCATTTGGACTGCATCGTATGGAGCCTCAAGAATTATCAAATAGTACGAAGAATAGTCCGTTTGTGCACCCTGTTTGGCGAGTGAGGTAAATTGAAATACAATGCTGGAGAAACTGGTGACGGGATCAACATGTTTTATTTTTTTCGGTGAAACATTGCACCGTATGTCTAAATCGTGTTTGAATAGTCAGATCTTTCATTTTATTACCCAGTTTTTAAAGATATGATTATATTATGTGCGAATAAATGTGTGATAGAATATGATGCTTACAGATTCCGAATTTGAGCTGGTGACAACAACGACAGCATAAATAGGATGTGGATAGTTCGAGTGTCAGTTCAGACTGACAAGGTTCTCGGTCGACTCCGGCATTATATATGTGGCGGAGGCAACGGTACTCCGATGAGAAGTTGGCAGTATGGCGTCGTGAACTCTTCAACTCGGCACACTTTCATATGGATTTGTTTCGGCGGATATTATTCAAAGGGTTATAATCTGTGAAAACATTGTTTTGATACCATTCGTGCATTAAATATGGTCACGTCAGCTTTACGAAAATACTACATTGTCACTTTCGTGTAAATATACGGAACACGGTTCACTGTCTTAGGCCTGAATATGATGTTCCGGTTGAATTATCGTTCAATTCCATAGAGGGTGGATATACATCCTTTATGAGGATTAGTCCAAATAATGGAGCTCGTCTGTGCAACGCCTGGTGAGTGAGCTATCTTTTAATACTTTCTCGTTGTAGTCGTAATAAGCATATATAGGTATTTCAAAACGAGTGCAATTTGTACGCATTGAAATAAGCTTACCGATATTTCGGGCTTTGATGAACATATAACGGTTCTGCACACGAGTTAATAACTTTTATTAATTCTATGCGCAATGGCCAGGACGGAAATTTAATTTTCACTATATTAGCATTATGTGGACAAAATATATATAATACCTTCACGGGGCATTAATTAACCCGTGGGGATTAGTCGACGGACTTTTAGAGGATTAAGTAAGAGGAAAATTTTATAATTAGCGAACGGATTAACACCCTGGCTGCATACATTGCATGATACTTTGGATGGATGTAAATATGATACTTAGTAACCCTTTGAGTGATGTTGAAACAAATCGAGATACCAGTACCTGAATAGACATTGACGTCATTGTAATAACGATTAATGATATATGATTGGAGAAATGCCAGTACTGTTCACATTTTGACACTGTGAATCTGTATTGTTTCATGATTGTGATATAATCATGATATGGCACGATCTTTTTTTTACATCACGAAACGCGCTCAGCACTTCTATTCTGCGTTTATCTGAGATTCTCTTTCGTGTAACGAAAATTGGTCAACAGTTTTCAATGGAGATAGATTTTGGTAAAAGAATACATGTGATTATGCTTGAACGTATTTCATATCTTGTCTTGCTGTCATCATTGACAACTGATTACCGCTTCTCTCAACATTTTTTCCTTAATCCTACCAGGCCTGACCAAACTTTCTGAGCTATCCCCGGAACGACAAGACATTGAGAGCTGACACTCCGTGACGTTATAGCTTATCATATTGGGGTCATTTTGAGATTATTTGCATAATGCCCCGAGTAGAGGATGATGGGTAAATTCAAGATGGTGGCCACGTCGGTTACCAAAAAAAATGATGTCTTCGTCATTTTTCTTCAAAATTTCAGCTTTTCCGCATGAAAAGTGGGCAAAAACTATTTTATTTCACATCATATTAATATTTACTAAATTAATTTGTCTTCCGGTTTGTTTGCGAAGAAATTGCGAAATGAAAAATTCGAAAAACCTCACTGAAAAATCGACCAAAATATGCCGTTTTTGGAATGACGTCATAAAAGCGGCCATCTTGGATTTTTTTTTGCATTTTTTGGTAGACCTTGGCCCAAGTGTATAGTGTGGTAAGTCTCAGCTCCATGGCTCAAGGAGTATAAAGAAAAATGATTAGGGGGTGACCGAAATGGTCCGTCCCCAGGCCTCGATAGGTCCCAAAAAGCCCAGGACATATAGGGTTAAATCTGAAAATCTGAAATCACCCGAAAGGCTTTTCTTTGAATTTCGCTTTATTTAGGAAAATTTGAAATTTTGAACGTTGATCAGTAGTTATTATGCAAGGGAACGAAACGGCCATATTTGATAGCGGTCATGATAGCAAGACAACCCGTTGTAATACCTGATAATTCGGAACAAAGAGACTAATGTTTATTCCGAATGCATACACACAAAATGGGGGTAAGGGCGTGGTAAGTCAAGGATCCGGTGACATATTAGCATGCTGAGAAGGAAAAAAGGATGGAAGTCGTTTAATGCTAACTTGCAATTCAAGGTAAATTGTTTATAGGATGATGCAATTAATTGCAATTCTACCATATATTTTCCCAAATAACATTATTACAAATAAAGATGGAAGCACAGTTGGCATCTAATTCAAATAGATGCCACCTAACAACCGATTCGGTATGAATTGTATGACGTCATAACTCGCCTAGAGGGGTAATAGGATTGAAATGGATATAAAAAATTATCGTCTGCCTTCATCTTCTTGTCCATCAACTTGGAGTCAATTAAAGTTGGAGAAAGAGTTTTTTTCCGCCGACATTTATTCAAAGTGGTTGGTGTCACTAAACCTTTAAGGATAGGTATTGAAGGTATTGGCGTTTTAACACGCCCCTATAGCTGCCATACTGTGGACTGGCCCATCCGTGTCGATTTCAGTCACTCGACTTGCAGGTGTTGCTTGCTTCGTTTCATTAGCGAGACAAAGCACTTTTGTAAGTTTTGAGGCTGTTAATCCAGTTTTAAATGCACGAGAATACCTTCCTTTTCACGAAAAATCTCCACATTGTGCCGTTTGCAGTATAGAAGAATAGGAATAATTACGTGTTTACTGCGGTAAAACAATGTATCACGATGCAGTTGTATGAGTTTTCCCGTTTGAGTCTTCATACGAGTCTTCACGATCACTCAGGCTTGAGTGATCAAACGTGAAGACTCATACACGATGCAGTTGTATGAGTCTTCCCGTATGAATCTTCATACGAGTCTTCACGATCACTCAGGTCTGAGTGATCAAACGTGAAGACTCATAGTCTAGTTGTTTTACCGCAGTAAACAGGGAATTATTTCTTGAATACATCGTCCAATTGAGACCGAATCTTACATTCTCCCACATCGGTCAACAATCGTCTTGGTGACGAGAAGCGAAAACCCGCTGGCGTCCCAATCACGGATAAATGATATGTAGAATAATGTTTCGGTATATTTTAAGAGAATACTTAACCGAAATAGCTAGAGCGTTCTCATATCAGAACGGTGATAAACAACCGTAGGTGTGGCACCAAGTCGCAGTCGCTGAACTGATGTAAATAACCTCAAAAATGCTTAAAATCTTAGATAAATGCTGAAAGTTCTGGGGTGATCATTCGTCCCTGTATTATTTTGAAGAATTTAGAATTCCCTGATTTCTAAGGTCCCTCCCCTCCCCCTCCTCCCTTCTCCTCGTGGAAATTTCGTTTGTTTCTTTGTAGCGGTTAGAATGTGGAATTAATTTGAACTAATTATCTGAAGAGAACCCTCTAAAATCTTTATATAGGAGCATATGGACGTTCAAGATTCAATGTTTGGGGGGGGGGGGGAGCGGGAGGTTGGGCTTTCAGCACGCATTTGCAAGATTTTATGGAGTTGACCTATGGACATATCCCCCAACATTATATATTATCTCTACATGAACCCTCCACCTTTGTTGAAGGTCATACAAGTCCGATTAACCCTGAAATATGAACTGTTTTCGAATACAGGTCTACAATGCAAAAGGTACAAAGAGATCCCCGGAAGACTGTCCGCGATGGTGATGAAGGAGGTCTCCGGCTCAAACACATTGACCTGCTCGCTGGAATGTGCCAAACTCCTAGGGTGCTTGTCGTTCAACGTCCAGGAGGGACCAGACAGACGCGATGTACTCTGTGAGTTGTTGGAAGCAGACAGGGAAATTGACGTGAATCAAATAATCAAGGACAAGGGATGGTCATACATCAGAAGACCATGAAAACATCATAATGCACTGGCAGCCATTTTAGTTTTTGGACTAACGTAAGGGTCCGCGTAACACTTGAAAATTCAACTTTCCATCAAATAAAAAAACATTGAAATTAGAAAGATAGAGAAAGCGCTACACCGTTTCTGTCTCGCAGAATCGAAAGCAGATGGAAATCGCTACACAACTTCCAATGTTGCGCTTTCTGTTATTCTACTTTCAAGTTTTCGATATGGAACGCTGAAATACGGGAGCGATGTAGAGCTGTACATCTTTCTACTTTCAATTTTGCAAGATGATTAGCTGAATTGTCAAGTGTTACACGAATCCGTCAGCTATATAATTGACGAAGTCCTATGAAATACACGTTCTCATTGTCCGTCTCATCTTTCTCTTCATAGTTCTCTTGTCTTTCTTCAATTAGTTCCTTAACTTTTCAACAAATTGCCCGGTTTCTCTCAAATTCTATGGGGTCACGCAGATGTCGCGTACAAAAATTGAGCTCAAGAGGTGTTACGACCTAAAACTCACGGTTGCCGAAAAATCAGGAAATCCTTCAAATTCAGTTCAATACATCAGTGATTGACGATATACCAGGTACAAAGATTACCCACTCCCCGCGAACAGTAACTTACTGAAAACACTCCCTGTTCTATATTGCTTCAGTCCAAGGATGTGGACTGCGATGAAGTTTCAGGAGTATCTCTCGCTTATGGCAAACCAAGAAACCAGTCGGGTAACAGTATTGAGATCAATAGGTCAAGGCTGAAGGTCACTGACTACCAGTAATCACTGTAACATGTAAAACTCAAAAGATTTTGTTTATAAATGGCGTAGTCCATAGTGCCAATTTGGGTAATACAGGGCGAGTAAAAAAATGTCAACCTGTGGTTTTGTTCATTTATTCATATGAAGTTATAATTTAACACATATGGATATAACACATGGAAGGGTACTTCATCTCTCTACTAAAATTCAACCATGGTATGTTTTATTCATGGGAGAAAATATACATATATTGTGTGCATACCAATGGCGCTTACGAAAGGAAAGTGCATTCTCTCCATACAGCAGCTGTGAGTTGACACAGCAGTTGACGAAGAAACAGGAATGAAACTCTTCACTGTTTATCTATTTTCAGATATTTCTGTTGCACATTTTTCCAATGCCAAGTAACAACTCTCGGAGAGAAAGTGTTAAAGTGCAACAGAGATACCTGAAAACAGCTAAACATGTGAAGTGTCTCATTCCTGTGTCCGTTTTCATGCATTTCCACATTATGTAGAGAATGCACTTTCTATCCATGAGCGTCACTGGTATATACACATTATCTGTATATTTTTTTCCATAAATATAACATACAATGGGTGGATATAGAGCAGACATGGAGTACCCTTTGTTTTGTTATATTCATATACACAATAAATTATAACTTCAGATGAATAAATTAACAAACAAAAGGTGGACATTTTATTTACTCACCCTGTATTCCTTAACTTCATCGAGAATGTTCAGATTTCATTCAGAGATATCCTGAGATGACACGATCGATTATTTTGGCGATATTTTTTTTTTATTTTCCGTTGATATCAACTTACTTTGGCGATCTAATTCTTTGGCGATATCATCAAATGGTTTGAGGATATCGACATATAAGATTT